>JAMWFC010000129.1:81725-142068 GCA_027475525.1 Macrolepiota albuminosa
GAGTGCGGCAAGGTTTCCGGAGCCGGTGCCGAGCCTGCCGTTGATGCGCCTAACCTGTATAGGGTCCTATCAACGTGAAGAAAGTACAGTCCTTCTTGGGTTTCGCTAACTTCTACCAGAGGTTTATAGATAACTACTCCGGTATCACAAAACTCCTCAACCGGCTCACGTGCAAGGACGTCGCCTGGAACTGGGACAGTAAGTGCCAGAGTGTCTTTAACCTGCTCAAGGAGGCTTTCATGGCCGTCCCCATACTCCAGCACTACGACCCGGCCCTTCCGATTATCCTGGAATGCGACACCTCCGACTATGCCATTGCCAGGATTCTCTCGCAGATGGAACTTGACGGCAGGGAGCCCCGGCCAGTTGCCTTCTACACCTGGTCCATGATCGACACTGAGCTCAACTACGACATCTACAACAAGGAGCTCCTCGCCATTGTTGAAGCCTTCAAACAATGGCGAGCCTACCTCGAGGGAGCCCGGCACCGGATTCAGATCTACTTGGATCACAACAACCTGCAGTACTTCACCACAACCAAGCAACTTAGTCGATGGCAGGCCCAATGGTCCGAGGTCCTCTCGGAATACGACTTCACGATCCAGTACCGCCCGGGACGACTCGGAGCTAAACCCGATGCCCTTACCTGTCGACCAGACATCTATCCTAAGAAGTCGTTCAAGGCAGAACGCAATGCGTTCAATCATCGCGTGGTGATCCCTCCCAAACATCTGAATGCCGTACTAATCTTGAACGACAAAGGGACCCTGAACCAGATCCGCCGTGCCCCCCAAGACAAGTACTTCACCGATCATGACCCCTGAAACCCTTCCGATGGAACCAACTGGGACCCCACCTTCTCCTTGTCCTCTGACGAAAAACTCCTCCTCCGGGACGGCCGCATCTACGTCCTGGATCACGCCTGACTCCGCTACAACGTCCTCCATCAACACCACAACCACAAGCTCCGGGGACACCCTGGAATACGTAAGACTCTCCAGCTTATCTCCCGGACTTACTTTTGGCCAGGGTTGAAGAAGGACGTAACCGACACCCTGGAATACGTAAGACTCTCCAGCTTATCTCCCGGACTTACTTTTGGCCAGGGTTGAAGAAGGACGTAACCTGTTACATTCAATCGTGCGAACCCTGCCTCCAGGCCAAGGTCCCCCAACACCAACCATTCGGACTCCTGAAACCCCTGCTGGTTGGACGACATCCCTGGTCCTCCATATCCCTGGACCACATCGTCGAACTCCCAGAATCTAAAGGGTTCGATGCCATTCTCGTCGTTGTGTGCAGGCTAACCAAACAGGGCATCTTCCTACCCTGCCACACCACGGACACTGCCCTGGACTTTGCCCAGCTGTTCCTCGAGCACATCTTTGCCAAACACAGCCTCCTGGACGACATTGTTTCCGACCGCGGCCCCCTCTTCGTGTCCAAGTTTTGGACTTCCCTATGTAAGGCACTTGAGGTAAAAACTAACCTCTCTACCGCCTACCACCCCGAAACTGACGGCCAAACCAAAAGGGTCAACCAGTCCCTCGAGCAGTACCTCCGACTGTATGTCAACTACCTGCAGGACAACTGGCACGCTGAGCTCCCCCTGGCCGAGTTCACCTATAACAACACGCCGTACTCTGCCACCGGGGTATCACCCTTCTTTGCCAACAAGGGATACCACCCTCAACTGACGCTCTCGCTTCGGGACATCCCATCGCACGCTGCCCACAAGGTCGCCTAGGACCTCCAGTCCCTTCACAAGTTTCTCCAGGAAGAGATCGACACCGTGAACCAGGCCTATGCAAAACACGCTGACCGGAAACGAGAAGACACCCCCGATTGGGCCCCTGGAACAAAGGTATGGTTAGATCGACGCCACCTCTGCACCCGCTGGCCCTCCCCAAAACTTGATCACAAGCGCCTCAGCCCGTTCAAAATATTGAAGAAAGTCTCATCCCACGCCTACAAGATCGAGCTTCCTCCAGGACTAAAAGGTCTGCACCCGGTATTCCACGTCCGCCTCCTGGAATGACACCCCCCGGATCCCTTCTCCGAATGACGCCCCGAGCCCCCTCCCCCGGTCGAAGTCAAGGACAAGTACCACTACAAGGTTGAAGACATCCTCGACTCCTAGAATATTCGTGGACGACCCCACTTCCTCATATGGTGGAAGGGATACAGCCCGGAAGATGACACTTGGGAACCACGCAGAAACCTCGAAGGCGCCCTCGACAAACTCCGGGACTTCCAACAACGGCACCCGGGAAACAACCTTCCCGGGCGCAGGACTCACAGACGGCAGTAGTGGGCATAACCCCCGCCTCTGGGCTCAGTAGGGATTCAACTCCCATGTATACTTTCTGCTTTCCCTTTCTAGATCTTACTCCATAACCCCCGCCTCTGGGCTCAGTAGGGATTCAACTCCCATGTATACTTTCTGCTTTCCCTTTCTAGATCTTACTCTTTTTTAGTACCTTTTTGTAGTAGTGTCCTGGAGTCTGAGCAAGGTGTTCTCTCCGGTTTCCTTCGGTTTCTTCGCCCCCTTACTCATACTTCTCACTGATCTGGGACAACCAAGTATATACATTTTTTTAGAGGTACACTATTCTACAATTACAGGACCACGAGACAAGCGACAGCAAGAAAACGGGGACCCCTAGAGCTGGGGTCCCGAACTACCCTCACCCTCCCCTCTCCTCAGCCAGCCCCGGAAACCCTCCCCCATCCCCTCTGGGCCATGCTCCCGCCACACTTCCTTGGCCAACAGATCTCAGGATGGAAGGGGCTTGCCTTTGTCCAGCACACGCTCAAACCAGGATCCTGGGGCAGGCACGTTCCTCCGCCGATGTGCGGCCACCAGCCGCCCCAGGAGATTGAGGCCACGCTCTACCCTGGGGGTTGTCACCTCCGGACGCTGCCCCTCCTGTAGCGAGGCCAGTGCCGTGGCAGCCCCATCCAGGAGCAGATGGTGCTCCTGGGCCCAGCCTGGAGACATTAGCAGAAGGAGTAATCTGGCGACAGAGGACTCACTCAGGGATGCCATGCGCGTGACCACCACATTGCGGCGCAGGACCTCCATCACCTCCTGTCCTGAAGAGGCCCTCTCCAGGATCCCCACTCCCTGCCCCAACCTCGTCCGCAACGCCTCCAGCTCCACCTCCGCCTCCCCCCAAGCGACCCGGGCCTCCTCCAGCTGCCGAAGTGCCTTCCGACCCGCCTTCAACTCCCTCCGCACGTCAGCCTCCTCGGACTCCTCCAGACGCTCCAGCAGGACCCTCACCTCCGCCCTCAGGGGCCACTCCGACAGAGGTGAGAACACTGTCGGGGAGAGACGCGGGGGGAAACCGGAGGCGGGGTCCCAGAGGGCAAACACGCCCTCTTGGAGGGCCTCGGGGAGGGGCTAGGCGACGCCTGCCTCTTCCCCTTGTTGGGACGCCCCCCACGACCCTTGTGACTTCCGGTCCCGGCCTGGGTTGCCCGACGCGTGATCAGGACCACAGGCCGGCCTTGGCCTCCTGGCCCTCTGACCTCCTACTGGCCGCCTCTGCGGGCGCCACGGGCACATCCCCCACCAACTCTGCCATCTCCCCCGCCGGCTCCACCACCCAGTCCTGCTCCTCGACTCCCATCCTCCAGGTGACCCCCCCAGCGGCCACCCCTGCTCCCGCGCGACGCAGCACGCCCTCCACAACGCCGACACGGAGCACTGTTCGTGGTTGAGGTGGCACGCCTCGCACACAGACGTGTCCCGGCAGGACAAAGGAGCCGGGGCCTTGAACAGGCACGTCACCAGCCAGCAGGCACAAGTGCAGACACTACAACACCAAAGTCAGCCAGGGGACCCGAGGTAAGAGCCCACTTACCGGCCCATTGCTCACGCACCAGTTATGGGTGGGCAACCCCCAGGGCCTCTCCAAAGCCTCCTCAAACACCTTCTGCAACGCGTCTGCCCACGTGACACGCCAGTCATCTGGGACTACTGTGATTGTCCCTGCCACTATCCTGGAATGGTAAAATCGTGGGGCGGGCAGTCAAGGCCGCGGGGAGGGACGAGGGGGGCGCACGGTCATCCGTGCAAAGTTGGGCATGGGACGACTGAGACCTGGCCCCGAGGAGCCGCCAGGGGCCGCCGGAGGCAGGTGCCGGGAGCCAACTAGGACCCGCCTCTGGGGCAGGAATATTGTGTTGTTCTGAAAGAGGAAGGTCAGTGGCGGTAAGCAACCGGCACGGGGACACTTACGCTGTTGAGCGAGCGCTGCTATGCGCTCCCGATCTAGGCAGCGCTGGTACCGGGCATCCCGGGACTCTCACATGATCAAGGGTGCGACTTCGTCAGTAGGCGGGGGTGTCGGGGAATGCGTCGGCGTACACGACATGGTTGAGTTGGTTGGTAAAATTTTTTTTTGATACGTGGCAGGTCAGGTGCTGGATCCCACGATTGGACCCCAGTCCAGACCACCGGCTACGCACGCCTCGGAGGGTCTCGGCACTGAGGGGGGGGTGATGTCACGACCCTTCCCCTCTGAACCCACTCCAGGACACCCCCAGAACACCATCTGGGACCCTCTCTCCGACCCCACAGGACACGCCCCGCCATCACGACTACCGACACCGCCATCACGTGCATCAAGGACCGCCATCAGCCGCCACTGACCCGATCAACGATCGGATCATGCACATCGCGCATCACAGCTCTCTCCACACCAATTGATCGCGCACCCCACACACGCGATCCAGGTATACAGTCTCTGCCCGCTACTCAATGACTCCTGGAACCCATCCCAGACACCCCGGAACCCCGAGACCCAGTCTGTAGTACTTATAGCATAGTTCCCCGTTGTATTCGTTAGTCTTGATATTACACTGCTTACACTGTTTTCACTTGGTTACTTGAATTGTTGCGTGCCCTCTATTTGACTGGTACGCATTGACTGGCACGCTTTGACTGGCATGCTTGAATACTTGCGTGCTCTAAGATTGGTACGCACTTCGCGACTTTAATTTGCTAACTTGATCTCATCTTAGAACCTCCAGTTCACGACTCGACCCCCATCCGAATCCCCCAGCTACCTACAACCCAAAACCCCCAGACCAAGTTCCCTCTCCCAGAATTACCCCTGTCCATGTCTTGAACCCCGGAGTCCTAGCCCCGGAGTTCCAGACACCCGAGTATCCGTGGGTCAAGTCCGCATCGTAAGGGCAATTGCTTTCCTGGAAAGCCCCCGACTCAGCGGAACCTGACAAAAACCTTAAAAACTCAAAAATTGCCTACACAAACAATTGCACAAATAAGGGGCAAACTCTGGCTTATGTAAGCAGTCTGGAAGCAGTGCTGAAGGGCCCACACTTGTCTGAATGGTAGCTAAAGAACCAGAGCACCTCAAAAGCTGAGAGTAGTATTAACAGATAGTGTTGAAAGAATAAAAAGAGTAAAATGAAATAATGTCAGAAGAAATAAGAGAATGAATGAAGGGAGAGTGAAGAGATGAGGAGTGAGAAAAGGAAGAAATAAGGAGTCCCCTGACACCTACTGCCCCTTCCTCTTCTACTTAGCATATGCATACATTTTCTTACCATTGTCAGTACTGGACATTGACACTGCCAAGCTTCAAGAGCTGGATCAAGTGTTGTCTTCCAGATTCCTGTAGTAATAAGGACCAGCAATGGCAACCACAAAAGCCCCTTGAGGACAAAAAAAGTTAGCAGATCAAAGAGGGGAAAAGGACAATATAGGAACTAACAATGCTGCCAGTTTTGTGCAGTAGGCATTTCAGGGACAATTTAGTACTGGAAATGGAAGGCTATGGGACTCATTGACTTTACCAAACTAAAGTGCTGATAGAAACTTACTGCATTATCTGGTACATCCAAGTCAATCATCCACTCCTCAGATGCAGCCAGGAGGATATGGTAGTGCCAGACCAAAGTCATGACATCACTGTTCTTGTGAAGAAAACCACTGTTGGGCATTAAGATGAAGAATAGCTTGAGGCACTCAAGTATTGCCAGGCAATACAGAAGCTCAGAGTTGTCAATAAGAGTGAAAGGTACTGACATGGCATGATACTGACAACTCATGGTAGCCAAGATCTATAAATATACCTTCAGCTACTTGCAGGGTCGAAAGGACTTAGAAATTTTAACATGTGCACAACAATCACAGAGGGGGCAGCAACAGGCTATACATTTCATATTCTACAACACAGAAATCAAATATTTAAAATCTGTCAGTTCTGTGGTGCTATGAAGAAAATAGGGTTGCCTCATATAAGTGACATGAGAGGTGGACATGCATCAAGAACTGGGCAGAAGAAGATGCCTGCAAAGAGGCATCTATCTTTTGAAGGAACCACAAAAGAGGTGACCACCAGTAGATGAGCGGGGAGCCTAGCAGAATGGTGAGATTAGCTAAGAAAGAAAAAAAGAGGTAATAAGCTAATAGGCCAGGAAGTAACTTTCCTCCAGCAGCAGCTTAAGACAATCTGTTGTCTTATCAGGCAAGAGTTGCTTTAATTGGCAATTATTAGAAGAGAAGGAGGCAAAAAAGACAATAGCACACCTGAAAAATTTGACTCCAGGACTTCTCCATACTAAAATGGATCAGAGGCATATCATCATTCCAAATCTCACAAGCTGCATGCAGCAGCTGACAATGACAACCTAACTCGACAACTTCATTGGCCAGTCCTGGCATGCTGCCAGCTGGATAGTGGTGAAAGAAAGAGGTAGTGTGCTCTAGGAAGGTGGGAGAATCAATTATGACATGAACTCAATCACAACAGATGGTCCACACCATGCCAGTTGGGCTTTTGATCACAAAGACTGATGAGATTTAGTTGATGCATAGGTAATTTATAGGACATGGGCAGCATTTCAACTAGTAACAGCATGGGAGGACATTTCTCAAGGGACTTGGACCCTGACAGGGGTACTAGCCAATAGGATATGCTTGACTCACTTTTAGACCACACAAAGAGGAAGTTGATATTCAAGAACTAGCACTTATACACACCATCACTGAATAGCTACAAGTGATTAGTGGCACTCTATTTCTTTATACATTAAACTTCTGGCATAGATCCACTTATTATTTACAAATGATACCTGATTCTTTCTAGGCTGGCATAGTATTAGCTATTGGGCTGTGCTGGCACAAGAGTTTTTTGCACTATAATGTTTTACTGAGCATTTCCCCTTTTTCATATTTTATTTTTAATTACTTACAAACTAATATTATGGAACAAGAGGGAGGCATTTATTTCAGTACTAGCTACATCAAATTACATATCAAAATTGACAAAGTTCAAAAGTTCAGAGCGCTATAGGCCAGCAACTACGCATCATACACAGAAAGGGCAGGATCATCTAAAGAAAGCAAGTTCCTGTCCTGGATGTGGTTACTTGCTTGCCACTTGAGTGCATCAGTAATGTCATCATAAAGGCCAAGCAAAAAAGTCTCACAACACACTAAGGTATTGACATGAGGGTGCAGGATGGCCAAGTTCTGACTAACTGTCTCAGTGATCTCATCAATGTGACAAAGTTGGCAACAAAGTTCTTCAGCAGGTTGGAAAGAAATCATGGGGTAGGAAAACTCTTCTTCAAGCCAAGGAAAGGTGTTGCCAGTAACACACATGATGGGAGCAGGAGTCTTAGAAGAAATCAAACTTAAAGGAGTTGGCAAAAAAGAGGTAAACAAAAAAAGAAGGACTCTGACCCTCTCCCACTCATGTCTCAATACTTTTTGCATTCTTGCTGCTTTCATTGCCATCTTCTCCAGAACCAAGAGCAGATACAAAGCTATGACAGAATAAGCCAAGTCCTCCAACTACTTGTGTGCATTGCTAATGATGTGCAGCTGTGGTTGGAGAGTCCAGGAAGGTTCTCTGCTAGCAGCAACAAATCATCATGTCTCCAGTTGTGCATTTTTCTCCTCTCTTGCACATAGAGCAGGAGGGCCATCAGTCAGCAATCTCTGCTAGTTGCTGGGAAATTCCTCAGTGTCTCCTCTGCTTTCAACTCTTCTTTAGCATCCTTATCCTCTATGCCTACAACTATTTTCTGATCTGCTACCTCTGCTGCAGGCAACTCCTTGCTGCTAACTGTCTACTTATTGTGGTGGCAGACAACTGGCAGTAGCACTTGCTCTAGGTTTCTCATCTTGATATCTTCTAGAGTCAAAGAAGAGAATTCTATTTAAACACACTTTGCCTTGGTCTTCTTCTTGCTGAAAGAGGTGGTCTTGCATTTCTGTGGAACCTCAGTCTCTTAGTGCTGACTAGCACTTCTTGCACTGATGGTTTCTGAATCATCTCCTTGGCACACCAGGAGCACCAAGGAGGTTTTGCTGATCTTGGCTGCCTTGCTCATGGCCACCTCTTTCTTCTGACTTTCCACAGATTCTTGCATACATCTTACTAAAACAGCCTTTCTAAAAGTACACTCTGCCATCACATTGAGAACACCATGCTCTCAGCTGTTGGCACTATCTAAAATGCAGGCACATTTCAGAATGCTATAGCAGTAACAAAACTAAGCTCCAGTTGAGAATCAGCAGCCTTCTAGATTGTTGTCATTTCAGCATTTGTCACACTAATAAAAAGTCTGTTAAACAAAAGTTGTCAATGTCAAGGACACTCTTACTGCTCTATGAGAATTCTTGAAGTCTTGTCTGATTGCTAACAAAACCATCTTTTTATTTTTTTATTTCTAGCATTGCCACTCCTTCTTCAACCTCCTCATTCAAAACTGCCTAGCCTCTTTAGCTCAGCATTGCTGAAAGAGGTTTAAGTTGGCACTAAATGCATAAAGCTATATAAATGGTTGACCCAATCCTCAAAGTTGCTATTGTTAGGTTGCCATGGTCATATAGAAAGTCTATTTAGTTCATAGAATGAGCTTTTAATATGAACTAGCTCAAAATAGAACATGAGAATAGCTACTACTCAATGATTCATACTATCAGGGAACTGGTTTCTAAACTATGTCCAACTCTATTCTGAGCTTAGTCTGACAACATACCCACTCTTAGCACATCTGAATGACTACTTAGCCTGTCCTATCCCCTTTCACTTTCTAGTATCAGCTTTGATGAATCATATGCATGGACCTTACTCAGCATCAATTATTGTTAGTCATACTCTATTACATACTCAGGCCTAATTAGTAAGCAGTATTAGTAATAGCATAGCCACTGATATAGTATATAAAAGCAGTCTATAGATAGAATATCTCCAGACTAAATAATAGCAATGTTCTTCAGACCTACATACTAAACCTACTGTAAGCTATTTAGCAATATTTGACTGCTCAGTTATCTTGCCAGTCTCTTGCCTGACTCTTGCTTGTCTCTAAGCTTGTTTGACTCCTGCTTGTTACTAGTGCTTGCTGGCTTTATAGAAGGAATTCTGCAGATGTTAAGCATTTTTCTTATACATACTAGTAAATAGCTGAATATCAAGATTCTGTAGCATGTCCTTAATATACATAGAAAGTAGCCAACAGCAATGTACAAGATATCCACTACTAAGATGGCAGGATTGGCAGAAGCATAGTTGATTGAGACTAGGGGCTTAATGTTTTAGAGCTTTTACTAGGTTGCATTGAGAATTTATTTGGTCTGGCTCAAATTCAAAGGGCTTCTTGATATGAGTAAGTTGATTAAAGGCATGAGCATGATAAGCAAAGTTCTTGACAAATATTTGCAATATGCCAATAGTACCAAGGAAAGTACAGACTTTTGACAGGTCATGGCAAGGACTCCAGCACTCCAAAAGTGCTAAGCAAGACTTGTCAGAAACATGACCAGCAAGAGTGCAGATATGACTAAGTATTTTGAACCTTGATGCACATAGCAAAAGCTTGTGGCTACTAGAGATTTCTCCACTGTACTTTATGTGCTGTAAAACACAGTTAATCAACTGAAAAAATTTTCAGAGTGCTAAGTGGATATTCCCTTGATGCCAATGTTGTTGATAAAGCTGAGGATATTATATAGAATCTCAGGTTGCAAAATGAAGGTAATATTATTATAAAAGATAGGAACTAAGTTTGTCCAGCCTATAAAAAAAGTAACTAAGTGCAGAATGCTAAAAGGAGTTTGGAAGGTAGTGAGGTCTTGAGAAGAGTAATATATTAAGCATTCATTGTAGCTAACATAAAAGTTGAAAGTATTGCTACAAATGCATTCAGCAAAGGATTTAGCAATTTAGTCAGAGAAAAGGAGGCATGCAGAGTGTCTGATGTTAACTCTATTTAGACTATGAACTATTTGCAAGTTGCTGTTTTTCTTGAGAATACAGAATCATCAAGAGTAGTAAGTAAGAGCTATTAATAGTCTAATAATCTAGCAGACTTTGGCTTTGATACCAGACAGCAATAGTCTATTGTGTTCAGTCTATAAAACATGGAGAATAGTAGAAATTATCACTAGCAAGAAGAAGTCTGTGTGCAAGCTGCCATGTTCTGAGTCTTTTCAAGCAAAGGCTTTGTTTTGCTTAGTGACAAAGTTAGTAAGAACATTCAAGAACAGCAGATGCAAATCTTTGAAAGAAGTCTGACATAGTAAGATATAGGTAGACAAGAGATAAGTCAGTAATGTTTTGTTGCTTTTTCTGGAAATTTTCAGCATCAGTAGGAGGTACATTAGATGTTGAAATTGCCTGTTACATACATTCCACTATCCACTATGATCATTATGCTACTCCAAGTTCATTCTATTACATGTATATAGTTTTCAGCAGTATATAAACTGTAGATAAATCACCTGAAGTCCTCACTCTTTCTGACTTTGTACTTCAGCTTTAGTAACAGTTTCTGTCCCCTGTGCTTTGCCTGTCTTCAACATTAGATAGTACTTCAGCATCAAAAAAGGCTGTTGACTGAATATTTACAGGACTACTGCAGTGGTCATACTCAAGTGTTAGCACTACATCTTCATGAATGTTGCCAATTACCTTCTCAATAGTTTGTGAAAACACCTATGAGTTAGTTTGTTGACATGTTGGTCTGTAAATTCTGGAGGCTTGCCACAGGTGCCTTTTCATTGTCCTTTAGAGAATGTCAGTACTATGCATTGGGGTCTGGAGTTTGGATCACTAATAGTTAAAGAGAAACATAAAATGTGAATTTATAAATAGTAATGTTGCCAATAGTGCAGAGCATATTCTTGGCAAGGCTTAAAGATCTGTCCACTGTGCTGTTAATGCTTTGCATATTTAAGATAATGATAAATTTCTAAAGATATAATTCCATTTCTCTATGTTGAAAACTAGTGCAGTAGATCAGTAATCACCTTTAGGGCATTTCTTGGGAGTGGCAAAATTATATTGTGCATGCAACAACTCTGCTCATTTGGATGATTGTACAACATTAGTTTCAGAGTCTGCTCATCTAACCAGCACATTACCACTTGATTTGAACCTATGACATTGCAGATTTGCTCATCATAACTATGCAGATGTCAAAAAGATGGTCAATAACAGGTTGGTAGTTGGTTTGAACTTGAATTCTGCTGCAAAGCCTGATCCTATCTGTGAATCTTGTTTGGCTGGCAAAATGCATTCCAATCCTTTTCCTTGTTCTAGTAGCAGTACATCAAAGCTATTAGAATTAATCCATACTGATGTACATGGCCCTCTTCCAGTTGCTGCAATTGAAGGCTATTACTATTAGATTACATTCATTGATGATTGCACTAGCTTCAAAGCTGCCATGCCTATAAAGAAGAAAAGTGATGCATTCAATGCCTTCAAGACATTCAAAGCTTATGCTAAGAATGCTCTAGATGCCAAAATCAAGGCTGATGACAAGGGTAGAGAGTACATGTGAAAGAAGTTTGTTGCATATACTGATGCTTGTGAAATTATAAGGAGGCATACAACTCGAAATAGGCCTCAGCAGAATGGTGTTGCTGAAAGAGCAAACAGAACTCTGTCAGAAGACATCACTGCCATGCTCAATGAGTCAGGCTTACCAGCCTCATTCTGGGCACACTGCCTATATGCTCAGATTCACATTCTGAATTGCATTTCAACAGCATCACAGTCATTATAAAGGATGGTTGTTTTACAATCCTGAAACTAAAAAGACTGTAATTTCTGAGAGAGCAGAGTTTGATGAGTGCTCCTTTCCTGGTTTGCGTTTAACTAGGCCAGTGATACCTCCTACACCTCCTCTACCATCTGTGGATCTCAATATTCCTGAGTTACTTGCCCTTGAAAATGAGGAGAGTGAACCATTGCTTTTTCAAGTGCCAGTAACACCTCCTACACTTCCATTACCTCCACCACCTCCATTACATCTTATAACACCTCCACCAGCTCCAAGACCACAATTAAGTCCTCAGCCAGCTGCTTCAGCACTCAGACCACGTTCAAATTGACTCAGACATCATTCAGCACAACCACCTGCACAACCACCTGCTCTTCCATCACCTCCACTTGCCTTAAGATGCTTTGAACACAATGTACAGCCTCTCAGAGACTGGTGGGTAGTGCAACATCAAGAATCTGTCCAAGACAGTTTTGATAAAGAGGAGCAAGTGCAAGATGAATTGAAATTGAGGTCTGATCTTGAACAAGAAGAACTAAAGCCAGAACTACTTGATTCTGGTTTTAAAGATGTTTAGTTTGCTGGAATGGCTAGCTCTTCAAATCCTAGAACATTCAAACAAGCTATGAAATCTGAGGATGCTGACAAGTGGTATCAGGCAGCAGTTGATGAATATGTTTCATTGGTTGCTAATGGAACTTGAAAGGAGTGTAACTTGTCTGAAGGCAAGAAAGCTATTGGTAGTGGATGGATATTTTGCATCAAGTGCAGTGCAAATGGCTCAATTGAAAGGTTTAAAGCTAGACTTGTTGCAAAGGGTGATGCACAACGCTCTGGCATTGACTACAATGAAGTTCATTGAAGACATGGAATTGTGCTCTGTAGATGTCACCTCTGCCTTTTTCAATAGTAATTTAGAGGAGGATATTTATATGCTTCAACCAGAAGGGTTTCAGAATGGAAAAAGAGTGCTGCTGCTGTCAAAGACCTTCAAAAGCACTTTAAAATCCATGATTTGAGCCCTTTCCACTTCTTCCTAGGTGTTCAGATACACAGAGACTGCTCAAAGCACTATAAAATGAGTGATTGCAACCCTGTATCTACCCCAATGTCACCTGGTCTCAAGCTATCCAGGGTTATGGCACCTCAAAGTAAAGAAGTAGAGGAAATGCAGAATGTACTCTATCTGAATGCAGTTGGTTCATTGCAGTATTTGGCTACTATGACAAGACCAGATATTGCATATGCAGTGTCATGCTTGGGATGCTTTAATTCTTCTCCAGGACTTAAGCATTGAGCAGCTGTTAAGCACTTACTGCGCTATTGCAAAGGCACCATGGACTATATAAGCTTCATTACAATGCTGACACTGGCATCCAACCTTTTACTACATTTTGTGACTCTTCACATGGAGATTGCCCTGATACTGGATGCTCTACTTGTGGATATTTGACTACAATTAGTGGTGGAGCCATTGGATGGAGCAGCAAGCTTCAATCAGTTGTCATATTGTCTACAACTGAGGCAGAATACATTGCTGCTGTAGAAGCTGGCAAAGAGATCTTCTGGATGCGAAATATTCTGCATGAAATGGGATATTCTGCTACTGCTCCATCTCCCATGCTGATTGACAATCAATCTGCCATCAATGTGACTAAAAATCCAGAGCATCATGGAAGAATGAAGCATCTTGATCTTTGTTTTTACTGGCTTAGAGAAGCAGTTGAACAACATAAACTTGTGCCTTATCACATTCCTGGAACAGAACAAGTTGCAGATCTTCTTACAAAACCACTTCCTTTGCCTAAAGTGCAATTTTGCAGACAAGGAATGGGAATTTATTAATTGTTCAAACTTGGAGATACACTAGATCAGGGGGGACTGCTGAAATTGCCTTGTTACATGCATTCCACTATCTATTATGATCATCATTCTACTCCAAGTTCATTCTATCACATGTATCTTGCATGTGATTATTCTTTATTCACATGTATATAGTTTTCCAGCAGTATATAAACTGTAGATAGATCATCTGAAGTCCTTTGCTCAATAGACTCTTTCTGACTTTGGACTTCAGCTTTAGTGACAGTTTCTGTTCCTTGTGCTTTGCCTGTCTTCAACAAAGACCAGATATTGCATATGCAGTGTCATGCTTGGGATGCTTTAATTCTTCTCCAGGACCTAAGCATTGGGCAGCTGTTAAGCACTTACTGCACTATTGCAAAAGCACCATAGACTCTTAAATGGTTGTCCACCTGGTTGCCAAAGTACTGTGTGACACTGTTGGTTGAGATTTGGTAAAAGTCAGTTGGAGTTCTTAGATCTCATATGGACTGCAAAATCTCCTGGCCTGCTGGCCTTTCCATGGCCTCTGTGGGGGAGGTGGGGACTTAGCCAAAGATTGTTGAAGACAGGCAAAGCACAGGGGACAGAAACTGTTACTAAAGCTGAAGTTCAAAGTCAGAAAGAGTCTATTGAGCAAAGTAAAGTACTACTAACCAAAAGTCCAAAGTCAGAAAGAGTGAGAACTTCAGGTGATCTATTTACAGTTTATATACTGCTGTAAGGGCGACCTTTAGAGGCTGTGGCTCAGTCATACAGCTGGCAGAGGAAGATCCAAAGTGTATTAGAGTATGTACTGACAATATCATAATAACTACTCACCTGGCAGAGGGAGATCCAAAGAGAACAAGTCTGGGGATTCCCTATGCCGGGTTGGACACTTCTGGGGCTTCTGAAGCATGGGAAACAACTGTACAGTACAACAAAACCTTAAAAACTCAAAAATTGACTAACCAAACAACTGTGTTGGGCATTAATTTGGTCAGGTCCAAATTCAAAGGGGACCCCAGAATGAGTTAAGCAATTAAGAGCGTGCATCTGGTGTGAAAAATGGTATATAAACATGTGAAGAACATCTACTGTGTCTAGAAACATGTAAACTTCCAAGAGGTTATGACAGACTCCCCACTTCTCCAGAAGCGCTAATCAGCTCTCCTCAGAGATCCTGCCTTCTGGCATGCAAACATGCCCTAAAATTTTAAATTGCAGCGTGCAAAGAACCAGCTTGTGTCCTGAGAACGTTCTGCCACAATACTTCATGCGCTGGAGCACTCGGTTGACCAGTTGAAAGAAGTTCCATAGTGCCATGTGGATATTGGAATTTTCCAGGTGCACTTCAGGCTTGCCATTTACAAGGCGCCAATCTTTTGGGCCCTTGACACCTACGTCGTCAATGAAGCTGAGCACATGGTGAGGTATCTTGGGCTGTAGAATAAATGTAATGTCATCATGGAATATGAGTACCGAATTTGTCCATCTCATGGGAAGTGTAACTAGTCATAGTGCCATGAATGGCATTTAGAATATTGTCAAGTCGTGAGAGGAAGAGTGGATTAAGCGCTCATCATAGCCAACATACAAATCTAGGGTAGCACCACATATTCATCCTGTGAAAGATTCAGCGACATGATCAGGGAAGGGCGGTACCCTTGAATAACAAATCGTGACTTTGTTTAGCGGTTCCAAACTGTGAATTATATGTAGCTTCCCATTTTTCTTTAGTACGCAAAACTATCTTGATCTATAGGCTGAATTAGAAGGCTCATAAACTCCTGCCGCTATCTTGGAGCAAATAATTTGGCAAACTTTGGCTTCAATGCCTGGTGGTATAGGTCAGTTATGCTTAGTCCACGGTACGTGGGGTATTGTTGGTATAATCACTAGTGAAAAGAAGTCAGTTCTAAGTTTACTGCACTCTGAATCCTCCTAAGCAAATGCTTTATTTTGTTTCCGCATAATGTCAACAAGTACGTCTAGTTCTATCATTGATAGAAAACCTGTATTGTGGGCGCTAAGAAATAGCGCCTATTGCTCCTCCATAAATCATCCTGTAGGTTCAAAGAGTGGTGGATTCAGATTGAGTTCAGGAATGGTTGCTAATGGGTTGCCAATGATCTTTCTTTCGATGCAAAATTCCTCAGGTACAACACTCACTACTAGTTTTGTTTTAAGCGCTACTGGCTTGTACTTCTTTTTGACCTGAACCCCTTTGTGCTTAGGGGTACTGTTGTTAGCAAACATATTATAAATGGAATTTTGGTTTCTAGTGAAACCAGATATCAAAGGTTCTTTAGAATCAGGAGTAGAAACAAAATAAGTATCTGTTGAAAGATTTCCAGTAATATCAGATGCAGTGAGGTATAAGTAGGATAAAGCTTTGCTAGTAAGCAATGTAAAAGAGTTCAAAATTTCATAGGCTAAAGAGGTATGTGATATAAGGGTTACTTGCCCAGTCCAATGATTATAGTCCAAGATAAGTGCTTGATCTCCATGATCCTCATCACTCATCTCCTTGATTGTGCTGGAAAACACTCGCAGGGATTGTTACTAATGTACAGTTGCTTTCTCAGTCCTGGTTTCTGGAATTTCCCTCAGGGAAATGTCAGGACCGTTCTTCTGACACTCAAGTTAGAGTTGCTAATAGTTAGCGTTGTTTTGTCTTTGGACGTCGTCTTGACTACTGATCGAGCTAGCATGTCAAAAGGCCTTCCTAATAATAAGTCATACGTGGGTAACCTGAGAATGTGAATTTGAAGGTAAAATGTAAGGTTGCCAATAGCACATGGAACATTACAGGCCATTCCCAAAGATTGATTGATAGTGCTGTTAGTGCTTTGCATGTTAAGAATAATTGTTGGGTCGTAAATGATGCCAAGTTCGTTAGTGATGTTAGCAGCCATAGAAATGATCTGAGATCTACTATCCACAATAGACTCAATTTTGCTTTTGCCATCCATAGTCAGCATGATCAAACGGATAGTGTGAGAGTCCTGGGCTACAGTCAGGATGGCAGAATCATTGCTAGATCTTAGTGACTTAAGGTAGGTCTCAACCGGGTCAATGGACATAGCTTTTTTAGGTGGTGTGGCCTCCTCTTTGGTTTCCAGAGTTACAGTTTCTGTAATATATGCAAATCCAGGTAGCGCATTGTTGCATTCATCCACCATTGTTACATTGTTAGCTATGTTTTGTTGAGGAGTAACCACAGTACACATCTGATTCCTAATGTCTGGTGCCACACTGCATAGCTCTCCTACTGATAGCGTAATCTGACTCTGCATGATGTGATCAAAAACTATCTTAGACTTTTCCAGGTCATATATAGGCACCATGGGTCGATATCCCCCCATAGGTTTGTCTGGCGCTCCAAAGTTGCGATTAAGGGGTGGGGCATAGTTGCTCCCAAGGTCAGTGTAAAGATGCAGTGGGGACTCTGTAACAGCAGGTACCTTGGTTGCTTCTGGTACATCATTGTTAGTGCTAGAAGTTGGTGCTTTTGCTGGGGCGGGGTCTGTTGTCATGCCTGAAAGCCTATAATCTTTTAAAGGCTGCTTGCCCTTTCTGATTTCTACTTTGTCAAAGACCTGATTCTTTAGCGACTTTAGCTCCTTTTCTAGCATCTCGATTCTCTCCTTATGTGACAACATAGGTCGGTTGCTGATAGCGTTTAGTTGGAGTACTTTGTGAATTAGCGCTTGTTGGAGGGTTGCTTCCACTTCTGTTGTCGCCATACTGTTCAAGTTTGCTTGGGATAAAGGAGAATGTTGGCACCCAAAGGTAAGACTAGTTTACCATCCACTCCACAGTGTGCTCTCCCTTGTCGCAAATACCGTTTGAGGATAGTGCATTGACCCCTGGTCTTGGTATGTCCTGGCTCACCACAGAAATGGCAAAGTCCTGTCTGTACATTGTTTCTAGGTGCCAAGAAACTGGTCAAGATTAAGGTTTCCAGTTTATTTATGATGTTAGCAACTGCGTTGTTAATGGTGTTTTCCAAATCCTCCTTCTTAACAAACCCATTGCGGTCATTGGCAGTGCTAGAAGCTGGCAACTCTAGTTTGAGTGCCATTCCTCCATGATCTGCGCCAGGTCGCTGTAAAGGTATACCTGTATCTGTGCCTTTTAATACCCACTTTCCTGCCTCAAAGACTTTTTCTATGTTGTAAAGTTCCTCAGGGTGATGGTCGTGCATAATAATCTCCAAACGTCACGCAATTTTAGTTCATAACAAGGTTGGGAATCCTTGTTAAAACAAATAACGCTCCTCATTCCCATACAACTTTTCATTCTGGACAAGCCACCTTGCTATCCACTGAAAATTGCAATAATAAGCTGATAGTGCGCCTAGAGTATAGATCCCCACCACAAAGGTGTCTTGTACTAGCTTCTGGATTTCCATTACCATATAACGTGTAGCTTCTTCAGCGCCAGGATATAAATGAATGATAGCCTTCTTCCATTCATTATAGGTAAAAGGCCTTGGCATTGCATTATTGGTAAGTCCTTGGAACTCCTTTAAACCTGTCCATGATTTGGCTGTATCATATGAGACATATCTGGCAGTGTATTCTTTCATCTGTGTATTGTCTGTCACGTGGCAGTTGCATAGCAAATACTCCAACTCCTTGAAATACTGCGTTAGTTTGTGGGGCTTCATTTCATCCCACTTTGACGATGAGAAGTGATTTTGGGGTGGCATGCGCTGGTTATTTGGTTGCTTCATACTGGCAGGTGTGTGTGTCAAAGTAGGAAGTGTGGTGGTGCTTGTGTTACTTAGTGTTGATGTCGTAGGTACAGGCTCAGTTAGCTCTGAGTCGCTAGGTTCTGGCGATAATAACCTAGATAACTCTTTTAGAGGAGTAAGCGGCATATGATTTTTGCCTGCTAAGTACTCAAACGGTCAGGAAAAAGAAAAAAAGGGAAAAAGCTTTTGGCTAGGCTGTCTGGGGTGGCCTCAAGCTCCTGGTCTAAAGTCTGTCTTGGTAGCACGCCTGGTAAGTGTGGTGATTTGGTGGTGCTTGGTTCAAAAGCGCTCTTCAACAGGAGGTGGCGCTGTCGCTGGGCTCAAGTTTCTGGCGGAATTCTGTCTCAATAGAACCCCTTGCAGTGGGCTCCAAAATGATGACGCCAACTGTAGTTGGATGCACTGGATGTATATGCAGTACAACGCCATCTCCAGCACTTGGCATGCGTAGTTATAAGGAGTCCCAACAGAGTCCTGGTGTGCTCGAGCAGAGGTGATAGAATGACGTGCTAGATGATAGCGCCTCGAGTGCTACCTGGCAAATAGTAAGCATCATAGTTTATACAAAGATATAGAAGAAAAGGCGAGTAGTGCAGCATAGTGTGCCTGTAGATGGCACCGTAAACGACAAAGATGAGATAAACAAGGCTAGCGCCTGACTTAGTAACAAAGTCTGAGCAAGCTAGTGCAATTTGAATGCTAAGTGTAACTTGGGTGCTTAAGAGGTTACGATTCGTTGTTATGTACATCCCAAGTAGCTATCTTTTATACTATGCGCTACTATATTTTTAAAATAAGTCCATTTGCAGTGCTACCAATTAGCGCCTCTCCTCATGGTTGTAGGTAATGGTGACCTGTCAACGGTAACCGGCACACATAGGGCAATGGTGACCAACGGCGTTATAGCCCATTGGCCATGGTGACTCTAAACTGACTTAAACTTTGTATGAGTCTGCTCATTTTTTAGTGTAATTCCGATTGGCCAGGCCTTGGCAGGGTATGTCAGAAAATCCTTGACAGACGCTGTGAGTTCTGCTGCCAGCGCTAAACCTGGTATCAATTCTTGATGAATAAAATGTCAGGCTAGAGAATATCCTGTTCTGTTGCTGCTAATTCTTTAGACTTCTGATTGAAGTGCCTCGTCCAATGGCAGCACCTAATGCTAATCCCTTTATGGAACTGATCAGGGTTTGGTCAAAGCCATGTCCCTGCCATCATGCTAGCGCCCTGAGTCCTTGGTCTCCTAATCCTCCAAGATCAATAAGTGGTATATGCTGAAGGCTTAGGAGTGGTGGTTTAGACTGATAACCAGCGCCTATAATTGAGCGCTAAGGTCCGTGGTTTCCTATGTCCAAGAGGATCGCTAGGGTCTTGAGTATGGCCCATGCCCATAGGCCCTTAGTGTGCCCCTTGATGCGCTCAGTCCAAGTAGAAGCCTATCAGCACTAATGTCGCTACTCATTGTACCAGTTCCTGACAGGTCCAGATGTCGGATTTAAGTATATCCTGTGCCGCCGTCATTGATCCTTTTAGACTTCTGATTGAAGTGCCTCATCTAATGGCAGCGCCTGCTGCTGGCTCCTTCTGGAAGTGATCGGGGTTTAGTTAAAGTCCTCTCCCACTATCATGTTAGCGCTATACGTTCTGAGCCTCCTTTATCCTTGGGATAGGTGAATGGAGTGTGCTGAAGGCCTGGTAGCTGGCGGTTAATGGATATGTCCTGTAGTAGAGTGCCAGAGCTAGGGCTGCTCTATATTCCCAACTGGTTGCTAGAATCTTCAGTACGTCAAGTGTCGGTTGGCCTATAATGTCCCTTGATGCGCTCAGTCCGAGTAGAAGCCTATCATCTCCTCCCAACTGAAAAATTGACTGTCCTCAGTCAAACGCCGTCATTAATTTGACTGCGCTATGGTCCATATGATGCTGCCAGCGCCTTATAAAAGTTGTTTTCAGCACTTCACCTTCTCGTGTTTTTCTTTCCATCTTCTTAGCATGTCCACTACTTTTGATTCCTCTGCTCTCTGCAATTTCCTGGCTAAGGCCTCTTATTTATTTGATTGCACTAAGTCTGTTGGTCCCGCTGATGCACTACAAACTGTCCCTGGAATCATGCAGCTCTATTGGTGGTGGCTTGTGGTCTGCAGCTCTGACAGTTTCTGGGCATGGGGCATTGAGGTTCACAAATGGTGCATGGCTCAGTACTACAAATATGAAGGTGCCAATTGGTTGCGACTATTCATGGACTTGTTTGTAAGTTTTTAGGTTTGATTTGGATTCTTGGCGCTAAGGTTCAGCACCCATACTAGGCTCCTTCTCTGTCCGACAAGATCGACACCTTGCTGGCTAGTACCATGGTTGGCAAAGTAAGTTTCTCCTCTTCTTCCTCACGTTTCCAATGTTAACCCTGAGTAGTCGGTTGCTACGTCGCCCATCATTGCCAGTCTCCCTAGTGCTCTGTTGGCCTCTACCATCCCTTCTGCTCTGGCCGCTCCTGCTGCTCCTGTCTCTGTCCTGTCTCCTCCCATTCTTGGTAGTCCTTTTTGTGGCAATGCTTCTCCTGCTTGTACTGTGCCCATCATTGCTTCTCCCACTCATACTGCACCTCCTCATTTGGCCATCAAACAAATTGCCGTTACCTCCAATGAGCCTCGGCCCAGACCTACCCATACTATTTCTTGTCTCCCCCCCCATAACTTTGCCGTTGTTATTGAACGTGCGCCCTGCTCACGCTAGCCCTCCTAAACGTACTGTGCGTCCCTTGCTTTCATGCTTCTAATCTTTTGCTCACTCTACTTCCCAGATCAATCTTTCTGCTTGCATTGCCCCTTTGTATGTTATAAGTGTTTCCTTTTAAGATTGCTAGGCTTTAGCACCTGATCATGTCATGGTTAGACTATGTTTACCGATGCGGAGCTTCGTGACTTGTTATGCCTTTGTTGTGATACTACCGTTATTGATACCGGCCTCCCAGCTGGTGTCCAAGTACTCAGCGCTAAGAAAAAGGTTATGGTTATGCCTGTGGAGCGTCGCACTTTTAGGGCAAAGATTGGCGTGGTAAGTGCTTGTTTGTCCCTGATAGGTTGATGACGTCGCTAACTTTTTTCTCAGTGTGATAAATGTTGGTCTGAGAACAATCCTGAGGGCTGCTGGTTTCCTACCGCCTCTCTTTCCTGCTACTGCTGCGATGTGTTAAAACAAGGTTGTGCCTTCAATAGGATTCATACTTGTGAACGCGGTGGGGATGCTATCATGCAAAGAAATTACGAGTATGCAGTCTTAGTTCGTAATGCCCAGGCCTTCATGCTGCAGCAACGCAATCTGGCAGCTACTCACCAGCCCACTGTGATTAGCGCTGCAAGCCTAGCGCTTCCCATTACCCAAGATGGCACCACCATGGTGGCCCCCTTTGCCCGCTCTCCCTGTCATCCCGTTCCTTTGAAGCATAAGCCCATCGTTGCCTCTCCTAGCAAGAGTCCCGGTAAGCACTGGAAGCTAGCACCTGCTACTCCTATAGTCTTGTCTTCTACTGAGTCGTCTACTGATGAAGGAGAGGATACTGGAAGGGATGCTGAGGATGAGGATGACGATGAGGCTGGGCCTGTAGTCAACACTGATGTGCTGTTGGCGGTACACGCTCTTCTGCTTTGCCTTACTCCCCCTATCGCCGCTAACCCTTATCAGAGCGGCCCTAGTAGTGGACAAGTTCTCTTATCCCATTACTCCCCTCTGTCCTGCCACCGATCTCCGCCAACAACTCCGCCATATTGAGGATGTAACCAATGTCATTGATAGCAAACTTGCCATCCTGTGACCTCGTGTCTACCTTAGTGCGCCATGAGCTCCTCCTACTCGAGCTGTTAAAGACAGGCAAAGCACAGAGGACAGAAACTGTCACTAAAGCTGAAGTCCAAAGTCAGAAAGAGTGTATTGAGCAAGTAAAGTATTACTAACCTGAAGTCCAAAGTCAGAAAGAGTGAGGACTTCAGATGATCTATCTACAGTTTATATACTACTGGAAAACTATATACATGTGAATAAAGAATAATCACATGTGGATACATGTGATAGAATATAATCACATGGAGGATACATGTGATAAAGTATAATCACATGTGGATACATGTGATAGAATGAACTTGGGATAGAATAATGATCATAATGGAATGCATGCAACAGGCAATTTCAACACGAGCTTCATGACAACATCACTAATGTGCTCGAGTGGCAAGCGAGTAACGCCATTCAGGATAAAGAATTGCTTCCTTTGGGCAATCCCGCTCCCTCCGAGTCTGATGCGTAGTCACCGGCCCATAGCGCTTCAAACTTTGTGGACTTTGTAATTTTTGATACGTAGTTCTGTGGTAGCCATACTAAAAATAAATGCTCCCCCTTTGTTCCGCTCTGGATGAAGATGAGGAGCAATAAACTCATATAAAAAACAAGGCACTAACTGTTAGCACCCCCTTTGATCAGACTTAGGCAACCTGACAACCATAAAAAGAATAAATAAATAAGTGGTACTACTAATACACGATAAACTAGTGAGCTGACTATGACTACAACTAATTGAGCTACCCTAAAGAAGAAGACCGTCGACGTGGACCTTTGACTTGATCCTTAGGTTGCCTGCAGGTGGGAGGAGTGCCTGGAGGTGGTACGTTAGCAGAGGGTACTGGAGGTACAGGAATGCTAGAAGGAGGCGTGGGAGGAGCGCCTGGAGGAGCAGCAGAGGGGTTGGGGGATGAGTACCACCTGTCCCTATCTGGACAAGACTCAAATGATGTAAAAGGAAAGGCCGTGCGTTCGAATATGGCTCTACACACATTGAGGTTGATGAGAGGGGGAAGGGGGAGCCAGGAGAGACTCTTAGAAACAGCATGGAATTAACAGCCTCAGGTCAGAAAGAGATAAGAACTAACCAAGCTTCCTGTTTTGTGGAGTAGGCTGGCCAGACTTGAAGCGGTACCTGTAACCAGCTCCTACACAATGCATGAGCATTACTCATGACCTGCGCTAAAGGGAGGCGTACAGTGACCAAGGATGGGTCGACAGCAATCATTCACTCCTCAGATGCATCTAGTAGAATTTGGTATCTGTGTACCAGGGTCATGGTGTTGCTGTTCTCATGTGGGAAGCTGCCAGTAGGCATTAATGTGAGAAACTGCTCTAACCGATCAAGGATAATGGGACGGTAAAGACGTTCAGGCTCATCAAGGAGGAGGGAAAGTTCTGGCATGATGTGATATGGACCAGCTTACTAGCGCCAAAACCCATAAAATACCTCAAGCTACTTGCAGGGTCGCAGAGATTTGGGAACTCTTACATGTGCGAAACAATCACGAGGGGGGGGGCAACAATAGTGATGCATTTCATATTACTACGACAAAAAGAAATCAACTATCCAAAATCTGTCAGCCTGGTGGCGCCACGGAAAGGAAGGGAGCCGACTTACATAAACAACATGGGAGATGGATGAGCATCAAACCAGGCAAAAGGAGAGGCCAGGGAGGCCTCCAGCCTTTGGCAGGACCGCAAAAAAGCTGGCCACCAGTAGACGAGCAGGGTGCCTAGCGAGGCAATGCATTAGAAGGAAGAAAACAAGGTAATAAGGCAATGGACCAGATAGTGGCTCTCCTCCAGCAGCAACTCAAGATGCTCTTTTGTCTCCTTGGTCACGATTTGCTTTATTTGGCGACTATTAGAAGAGAAGGAAGACGAAAAAGGCAAAAGCACACCTGAAAAATCTGACTCCAGTTCTTCTCCATACCAAAATGGGTCAACAGCAAGTCGTCGTTCCAAATCTCACAAGCCGCGTGAAGTAGCTAGCAGCGATGACCTAACTCAACGACTCTGTCAGTTAGTCCAGGCATGCCAACAGCCGGGTAGTGGTGGAAAAAGGAGGTAGTGCGTTCCAGGAAAGTGGGGAGATCAATCATGACATGAGCATGATTACAGCAGGGCAACCACATGATGCCGGTTGGGCTTTCCATCGCGAAGACTAATGAGATGCTGTCGAGGCATGGGCAATTTATAGGACTTGGGCAGTGTTTCAACTAGTGACAGCATGGGAGGGCACTTCTCAAGGGACTTGGACCCTGACGCAGACACAAACCAATAGGATGCGCTTAACTCATTTTTAGGTTGCACAAAGAAGAAGTTAGCCTTCGAGATCTAGCGCTTATAGCCACCATCACCAAATAACTACAAGCAATCAGTGGCACTTTATTTCTTATACATTAAACTTCTTGCATGAATCAACTTATTTTTCTACAGACGATACCTATTCCTTCCTAGGCTGGCGCAATATTGGCTATTGAGTTGCGCTGGTAATAGAGGTTTTCTATGCTATGATGATTTACTGAGTGTTTCCCCTTTTTCTTGTTTTGTACTTGATTACTTACAAACTGACAATTTCGGTTTCATCATCATCCACCAACTCAGTCTCTTCAAGCTCTTGAAGTTTAGCAGTGTCAATGTCCAGCACCAACAAAGGTAATGGAATGTGTTCACGTGCTAAGTAGAGAATGAGTTGGAACACCGCTACTGGTCAATGCAAAACTGAGCCGTCCAACTCACAGAATATGTAGGCGCCTCCCCTATTGCAGAAAACTACTATGAGGAGTCCCTAGGTACCAAGGTCACATCTTTTTGTTATGGGTAACTTTGATTTTTGAGTTGCGCATTAGTACTAAGGTGCCAGCTGTAAAGTTGTAGTCCTGGATGGTAGCGCTATGCTCGCTCTCAAATCGCAATGTAGCCTGTCATCTAGCTTGAAATACCACCCTCATGTAAGCACTTGAGATTCTCCATGCATTGTTGTAGGTCTATAGCATGCCTGGCTATCAGATCGGTTGAAGACAGTATTGAGTTAGGTGGGGGTTGTAAGTACATTGCCTCCACAACATCTGCTGGAAGCAGAGGATAGGTGCCAGTCACTGCATAGTAAGGAGAACAGCTCATCCTTTTCCGTACAGTAACCTGTTCAGACCAAAAGACCGAATAAGTTGCTTTATTCCAGCGACTTTTGTCACCATCTACCGTCTTGAATAGTGCCTGTTGAACATCTAAATGCAGCCTTTCCATGATACCGTTAGCACGTTTGTTATATCCTGAGACTCGAATATGCTGTATATTGTATTTCTTCACGAGGTAGGTAAGTGCCTTGACTATAGGCGCTCCATTGTCTGTAACAATCTCGTGAAGGGCTTCCTATCTGCAAATAACATCTTCAAAGAGCCACTTAGCTATAGTGTTGGTATTTTCTCGCTGAAGCATACAGAACTCTGGCCAATGTACCAAGGAACACCTTCCTTGGATGATGTACTTGTAGTGCCCTGACTTGGGCATGTGCATAGTGTCGATATATATCTTTCCGAACAATGGTGCTGGAGTCGCTACTGTTGGGGGAATAAGAACTTGGCATGTCTGCTGGATTTGGCAGAGACGACAAGTGCGAATATACCACACAATATCGGCGCTAACTTGTGGCCACCAAAAATGTTCCAATAGATTCGCCCACATCGTGTAGAGTCCTCGATGTCCCAAGTTGTCATGCATAGCATGCAGAATTCTGATTTGGCCATCTGGTTTGATTACCAATTTGTGAGTGCCAGCCCTATTTTGTCGCCAAAGCCGATTCTCAATCATAAAGAAAGTCGTCACGTATCGAATGAAGGTGGCATATTCCATATCCATAAGGTCTGATGGTTGGCACAAATCCTGTAGCCACTTCCTAACCTGATCAACTTGTTGGTCTTCTAACTTAGCCTTGGCGCTACAAGGTACCACCAAATATGATAAGTTGTGACTATTTTCCCATAAGGGTCTGGGTTCCTCAACTATCTTTAGATTGTTAGATGGCTTAGCAATGTTATAGATACTGGCTGTGTAAAAAGTCGATGAAGCCTGATACGGTTTTGATTGATACAGAATGATAGGATGTAGCCATGTCGAGATAGGTTGATTTTCATGAAGGGCTAAAATAAGTAATTGAATAATATGTATGAAACCATGCAGCCGGTCAATCCAGTCATCAAATACGTCATTGTCGCTTTTGTCTAGCACCTCGTCTTCTGGCTGCCTAGATCGTCTAGATAGTCTGTCAGGTCTGTGAAACGCACTCTTGACGTGTATGAGTTCGAAGTGAAACATTAATATCGCTACTATCTAGCAATTCATGCTAGCTGAAGGTTGAATGTCTGGATTCTGGAGCATTCCTTTGATGTAGCATGTGTCGACTTCGACAATCAGATTTCGAACCCCAATGAGATACATTTATAGTGCCTGAAATGCCTGAAACAAGCCATATAATTCTAGTTTGAGCTGACTGTAATGTGATTCTCTATCATTAAGGGTAATCAATCTGAAGCGATTGTAGCATCTGATTTTTTGATTTGCACCATCACATTGACACAAAAAGAAGCTGACCGCAATGTAGGAGGTGTCAATGGCAAGTATAATGGGATCGGAAGTAGTATAGTTGATGGGTACCAACGGCTTCACTTTCTGCAGTGTCTTCACTAAATCCTTTTGGGTGTTAATTTGGTCAGGTCCAAATTTGAAGGGGATCCCAGAATGAGTTAAGTGATTAAGAGCATGCATCCGATGTGAAAAATGGTGTATGAACATGCGCAGCATGCCTACCGTGCCTAGAAATGGGCAAACTTCTGAGAGGTTATAGCAGACTCCCCACTTCTCCAGAAGCGCTAATCAGCTCTCCTCAGGGATCCTGCCCTCTGGCATGCAAACATGCCCTAAAATTTTAAATTGCGGTGCGCAAAGAACCAGCTTGTGTCCTGAGAACATTCTGCCACAATACTTCATGCGCTGGAGCACTCAGTTAACCAATTGGAAGAAGTCCCATAATGCCATGCGGATATTAGGATTTTCTGAGTGCACTTCGGGCTTGCCATTTACAAGGCGCCAATCTTTTGGGCCCTTAACGCCTACGTTGTCAATAAAACTAAGCACATGGTGAGGTATTTTGGGTTGTAGAATAAACGTGATGTCGTTGTTGTAAGGGCGACCTTTAGAGGCTGTGGCTCAGTCACATAGCTGGCAGAGGGAGATCCAAAGTGTATTAGAATATATACTGACAATATCAAGGTAGCTACTCACCTGGCAGAGGGAGATCCAAAGAGAACAAGTCTAGGAATTCCCTATGCCAGGTTGGACGCTTCTGGGGCCTCTGAAGCATGGGAAACAACTGTACAGTACAACAAAACCTTAAAAACTCGAAAATTGCCTACACAAATACTTGTACAAATAAGGGGCAAACTCTGGCAAACTCTGGCTTATATAAGCAGTCTGAAAGCGGTGCTGAGTGGGCCCACACTTGTCTGAATGGTGGCTAAAGAACCAGAGCATCTCAAGGGCTGAGAGTAGTACTAACAGATAGTGTTGAAAGAATAGAAACAGTAAAATGAAATAATGTCAGAAGAAATAAGAGAATGAATGGAAGGAGAGTGAAGAGATAAGGAGTGAGAAAAGGAAGAAATGAGGAGTTCCCTGACATCACTCCCCCTCTAGAGCGCGGTGTCTTGACATGCTGGATAAAAGTAGTTCTGGATGGCCTGGTCTACCTTGGAAAAAGAATGGAGGCCTCTGATTGTCCAGAGAGCATTGGGATGCTGTTGATAGAATTCCTGGACCAAGGCAGGGGCATGGACATTCTCTTGTGGCTCCCAGGAGATGTCCTTGATTCCGTAGCCCTTCCACTTGACCTTGAACTGAAGCTTATTCCTAAAGAGTTGGCTGTCTAGGATCCATTCCACTTCATACTCTTCTTGGTTGTTTACCAGAACTGGTGGTGGAGGTGGCTGTGGACGTTGACCTGGGATTGGATCCTCTGGGGCTGGAGAAAGCTTCACCACATTGAAGACTGGATGGAGTCAACTCATTCCACTAGGCAGCTTGAGTCGATAGGCAAGTGGGCCTACCTGCCGTACTATAGGAAAGGGTCCTAGACTCAACTCATTCCACTAGGCAGCTTGAGTCGATAGGCAAGTGGGCCTACCTGCCGTACTATAGGAAAGGGTCCTAGATGATAGTGAGAGAGCTTCTGAGAAGGTTGGGTGGTAGCAATGTCAGAGGCCTCCAGGTAGACTCGATCTCCAGGCTTGTACTTGGGGGCTGGAGTTTGTCCACAATCGTAGTAGCGGGCCATGTCATCCTTTGCCTTAGCTAAAGCTGCCTTGGCTTCCTCCTGGGCTGCCTTCATCTGATCTATGAACTCATTGACAGCTTCATTCTCTGAAGGTCGTCCATGAGGCTCGAATCCCATCCAAGGATGTTGTTAAAGACAGGCAAAGCACAGGGGACAGAAACTGTCACTAAAGCTGAAGTCCAAAGTCAGAAAGAGTGAATTGAGCAAGTAAAGTATTACTAACCTGAAGTCCAAAGTCAGAAAGAGTGAGGACTTCAGATGATCTATCTACAGTTTATATACTACTGAAAAACTATATACATGTGAATAAAGAATAATCACATGTGGATACATGTGATAGAATGAACTTGGGATAGAATGATGATCATAATGGAATGCATGCAACAGGCAATTTCAACAGATGTCGACCAGTATTTAGAAGGAAAGGAGACATCTGAGTGGCAGCATGTACACGGTTGTTGTACTGGAACTCTGCCTCTGGTAATAGGTCATCCCAGTCATCCTGTCGTTCATTGCAGAAGAGCCGAAGATACTGTTCTAGCTCCTGGTTGACACACTCAGTCTGGCCATCAGATTGGGGGTGGTAGGCTGTGGAAGTGTGGAGTTTGACATGGAGGAGGCGATACAGTTCTCTAGTAAACTCTGCCACAAACTGAGGTCCACGGTCCAAGACATAAGTATCTGACAACCCATGAAGCTTCCAGACATGCTTCCGGTACAGATTGGCAGCACCCATGGCTGAGCAAGTAGTGTGTGTTGGAATAAAATGAGCACGCTTGCCACAGAGATCCACTACCACCATGATCGCATCATATCTATGAGAATCAGGTAACTCAACAATGAAGTCTACCAAGGCCACACTCCAACGCTCAGCTGGGATAGGCAATGAATGAAGTTGTCTCATAGGAGGCTGACGACGAGGCTTAGTCCAAAGGCAAAGATCGCAGGTAGAGGTGTAAGAGCCAATATACCGTGACATTTGAGGCCACCAGTAATTCCGTGAGACCAGCTCCAGTGTCTTCCATCTGCCAGGATGTCCTGCAACTCGAGAGTCATGATGCTGCTCTACAATCCGCCTCCAGAGGTCTGGCAGGTTGGGAACATAAATGCATCCCCGAAAGGTGAAAAGACCATTCTCCAGAGACCACTCGTCAGTGCGGACGGACTTCACTCCAGTTTTCTCTTGAGCATGCAAGGCCATGGCAGCCTTAGCTACCAGATCTTCTTGAGCGCTGATGACGCCCAAATTGCACTAAGATGCACTATCACTAGTACAGCTACTTAGTCAATATAGCTTTTGGACGCGCTAAGTATGGGAGAGAGTCCCGGACAGGTCCCAGAGAACGCACAGTAGGCAAGAGGTTGGTGGTAAGGAAAAGGGGAGATTGGCGCTTATTTAAGGCCCAAAAATGCGGCAAGAGTATGCTAAAAATCACCAATGAAAGGTGCTAAGAGGCGTGGGAAAGAGTCGCCAAGGAAAGGCGCTAAGGAGCGCAAGAGAGAGTCGCCAAGGAAAGGCGCTAAGGAGCACGAGAGAGAGTCGCCAAGGTAAGAGACACTGTAAAGAGGTCACTAAGAGGCGCTAAGTGTTAGCACCTAAAAAAGATGATAAAATGACGAGATTGCTTAGCAGATCTAAGCACAAATGCCTTGCCATAGTTGCAAGGCACTAAGAGATTGCAGACAGAAAGGGTGAGAGAGAACTAAAGCAGAGTCCCCTTGCCAACACGGTCAACAAAAGGTAGTCTGTTGCGTAGGGTGACTAAAATGTTGGGATACAATCCCTACTGCCAAATTGATTGTGTACTACTAACAAAAAGTAAGTATTTATATGTAAGTAAATGCCCTGAATTAAACTATATGGTGAAAAAGTCCACAATCATGCTGTCAGTCTGAGTCGGCAAGAAGCTAAGCGACGTCAGGTGCTAAGGTGAAACTCCAAGCTGTCTGTCATAAAATACTTCATCATTCCTACTGCCACCGGCTAAGAGCATCATGGGTGCCAAGTGTCTGTGTCCGTGTATGGCCCTGAAGGGTGAGTGGCAAGGTGCGGCAAGGTGTCAAGAGGAGTGCTAAGAATAGATGGTGCCATAAAGAGTGGTCCTGGAGTAATTAGAGGCTCCAGCTGCGAGTTATTAACATAAAAATATGCAAAAATTAGCCCCTGGAGTGCTAAGACGTGCCGCTCCTGGTGGTCCCAGTGTGCCAATGTGAGGTGCTTGTGTTGGCGCTATCCGTGGTCATCTATAATGGGAGCTCATCAGCGCGGTGGTCCCAGTGTGCCAATGTGAGGTGCTTGTGTTGGCGCTATCCGTGGTCATCTATAATGGGAGCTCATCAGCGCCCTCCTGGTTACCTCGTCGGATGTCTTGAAGGATGCTCACTTCTTCTCCCTGGCCAACCACACCTTCTAGAGCACGGATAGCAAATAGTTCTGGCTTTAGGAGTACAATATTGTCATTGTCACTAGCTCCTGAACCATGCCTTCTAGAGCACGGATAGCAAATAGTTCTGGCTTTAGGAGTACAATATTGTCATTGTCACTAGCTCCTGAACCATGGTCTGCTCGTCTAGAAAGCGCATCTGGCTTACCCATGCTCCATCCAGGTTTGTGATGCAGAGAGAAGTCGAAGTTGGCCAGATACAAGGACCATCGAGCCTGTCGGCGGTTAAGTTTCTTGGCCGTCCAAAAGTACTCTAAGTTCTTGTGATCAGTCCACACCTCAAATTTATGCCTGGCACCCTCAAGGAAATGTTGCCACTCCTCAAATGACCGAATGATAGCTAGCATCTCCTTGTCATGGATCTCATAATTTCGCTCCACAGCATTGAGACTCTTGGAGTAGAAAGCCACAGGATGCCACTTACCATCCTCCCTTGACTGTTGAGAGAGAATAGCCCCAGTAGCAAAATCTGAGCTATCAGCTTCGACACAGAAGGGAGAGTCATCATCTGGGAATATAAGGACAGGCTTTGAAGTGACTGCCTGTTTGAGGGCGTCAAAGGCTGTCTGCTGTGCTGCATCCCAGTGCCAAGGAGTGTCCTTAGTGGTGAGATCGAAGAGGGGCTGGGCATGGTGTGAGAAATCCTGAATAAACCTCCGGTAGAAGTTGGTGAAACCCAGGAAGGCCTGAACCTCCTTCTTGTTCTTAGGCTCTGGCTACTCCGCTACACCAGCCACCTTGACTGGGTCCATCTCAGCCATTCCATGAGAGATGATCAGTCCAAGATATTCAACTTTAGTCTGCTCAAACTCGCACTTCTCTGGCTTAAGATAGAGCTGGTGCTGGTGAAGACGTTCCAGTACGATGCGCATAATCCGACGATGCTCCTCTAGAGTCTTGGTATAGATGAAAATATTGTCAAGGTATACGCACACAACACCTTCCGCTATGAGGTCTCGAAAAATGTCATTCATCATGGTCTGGAAGGTGGCAGGGCTATTAGTGAGGCCAAAGAACATTACTAGAGGTTCAAAGAGTCCACGATTTGTTCGGAATGCTCCCTTCCACTCATCTCCTTCTTTGATGCGCACATTGTTATAGCCCCAGCGGACATCCAACTTGGTAAAGTAGCATGCACCTCGGAGGTTGTTGACAAGCTCTGAAATGAGTAGTAAGGGGTAGCGATTCTTCATAGTCATCGCATTCAAGACTCGATAGTCCTAAACCAGACGTAGAGATCCATCCTTCTTCTTAATGAAGAAGACTGAAGAGGCCATCGGAGACTTTGAGGGATGGATGCGACCAGAGTCTAAATTCTCCTGCAAAAAGGCATCATGCTCATCCTGTTCTCTGGGAGAGAGTGGGTAGACCTTGCAGCTAGAGGGCTCAGTGTCGGGCGTAAGCTCAATTGCATGGTCCCACTGCTTACGCTCTGGCAGGGAGTCAAATGATGCCTTAGAGAAAACATCCTCAAAGTCTTGCAGATGATGAGGAACTGCATCTCGGAACGACTTAGGAGCAGAGTTGGCAGCAAATGCCTGAGCTAGCCGCTGGGAGGTAGTTTGGCTAGCTCTAATCTCTGCTACAGTTGGTGGAGGTCGTAACGTAGTTGCATAAATCCTATCACCTGTCTCGATAGCCTCATCTGGAGACTCTGTGTCAGGAGCGCACCCAAATTTACCCTCGCGTCCATCTTCCATCTGGGCTTCACTCGCTACACCTTGAATGTCCTCATAGAGGGCCTCTTTATAAGGGAATGCCAAGGGAGGAGGATCCAGTAGGTTGAGGTCTGCAAAGAGGTGTCCAACTCAGCAAGCCTGGATAGCAGCACGCTCACGGACTGACTCTCTGTGCTCCTCTCTAACTTCCTTGGCACATGTGGAACACCATCGAGGGCAGCGGCTCATGCTCACCTTACCCTTAGCCTAGTCAATCTCAGGATTGTGATCACGCAGCCAGGAGAACCCAAGTATCATGTCCTGCTTTTCTAGGCTGGTAACCGCAAAGACTGCATGCTCCAAATGAGTCTGATAACAAAGGACTAAATCCACCACTGAGCGGATGGATCCAGCTTCATTGAGCGTACCATCAATGTTATAGACTGGAATAGGGTGAGAGAGGGGACCACCACTGAGCGGATGGATCCAGCTTCATTGAGCGTACCATCAATGTTATAGACTGGAATAGGGTGAGAGAGGGGATGGGTAGTGAGCTGGTGTTGTTCCACATAATGGGTGTCTAGGAAGAGTCCAGTAGCGCCACTGTCCAAGAGAGCTATGACGCTTTGAGTCTGCTGAGTGTCAGTTGTCTCAATCTCCACATTCAGACGCAGAGAGTTGGGAGAGGGAGTAGAGGCAACAACATAGCAATGAGGAAGGCGTCGTTCCCAAGCTGAGACACGTGGTTGTCGGACAGGGGAAGGAGGAGAGGAGGTCTTAGCTGAGGCTTGGACCAAGGGGGTATTTTGTACGTTGGAGGGGGTGCTTACAGTTTCAGTCAGAGAATCAGGAACAGGGAGCGATACATTAGAAGACTCTACTGATTGACATGTAAACTGATTAGCACCAGGCAGCGGAGGCGTACAACTCATCCGTCGCTCTATTGAAAACCCTTCCCTGCAGAACCAAAGGACACATCCGATGGTTCTGCTACAGCTTCCACAGGACCCAAGGACTCCTCCAAAGGTTCTGCTTCAGTCTGTACATCTGGGGAGGGGTTTCCTCGAACGTCTTGGGCAGCAAGGAGCTGGAGAAGGAGCTCCTCCTGCTCTAAAGCTGAGAGATAGCACACCTCTAACCCCTGGGAACAATACTGAGCAAAGTGACCAGGCTTTCCACAGCGACGGCAGAGGAGAGGAAGGGAGGAACGTTGATGAGAGGCATCAACATCCATGGGTACTCCAAAAGGAAGAGGACATGCCGCAGGTACCTGAGCTGGGGGTGGAGCACGAAATGGAAGGGAGGGCTGGATGGGATGACGAGCAGAAAACAATGCCTGTGAGGTGGAGTGAGGGGCAGTTCCACGGTGGAGCTCATGTCGTAACTCCATGAGCTGCCACTAATCACGTGCTACCTGATACCAGGTCTCAATACTTGTGTCATCAGGTTGTCCCTCAGCCATGCTGTCGATCCGGTCCATGAGAGAGGGAAGGAGGCCATCTCGGAAGGTGAGACAGAGCTGAAGACCATCCGGATAACAGGCCTGTTCAGCAAGAGCTCTGAAGGAGTCGATGTACTCATCTAGGGTCCGCTTCCCCTGCCCATATCGATGAGGATCTTGGAGAGTGAGGGCTGCCACCTTAGCAGGGTCCAAGGGGAAGAACTCTGTCCAAAACTCCTTCTCAAATGAGGATCTTGGAGAGTGAGGGCTGCCACCTTAGCAGGGTCCAAGGGGAAGAACTCTGTCCAAAACTCCTTCTCAAACTAATCCCAACTTCCAAAACTCTCCACTCCTCCAGGGTGTCAAAAGACTCATAGCGCGTATGTTAAAGCTCGCCCAGACTTCATGTAAGAAAGAACCCAAGCGATCTTGAGAGCATCAAAGGGAAAAGCCTCATCACTGAGCTGAATATAGGTGATGCAGGACTGCAGGAAACGCTCGCCTATCGCTCAGTCATCATTGAATGCGTCTGGGAGTGCTGAGCGAGGAAGATTGGCATGAACTGGAGGGGAGGCCCCAAAGCGAGGGACTGGGGGTGTGCCAGCCCTAACTGGAGGTGCCTGGAGAGGGGTAGGAGTGAGAGGGAGGCGCTCTAAGAGGGCCTGAAGAGGGGTGTGCCAGCCCTAACTGGAGGTGCCTGGAGAGGGGTAGGAGTGAGAGGGAGGCGCTCTAAGAGGGCCTGAAGAGAATGGGAGATGGTGTCTGTGGCCTGACATAATCCAGCAAGTTCAGTAGTGTGGAGGGTGAGGGAAGCTTGAGTAGTCTGCACCTGAGTCTCCAGAGCAAGCAAGCGACCCCAGGCATCATCCTGAGGGGCAGAAGTATCCAGGAGAGTATCTGAGGGGGCTGGTTGGGTCATAGAAGCAACAGAGGGGCAGGGAGTAATCCAGTGGGAGAGGGACCTAAAAGGGCAAGAGAGGGCTCAAACAGGCTGAAGGGGGCTCTCAGACTAAAATGTAGAGACTTGTTCTGCTGTAAGGGCGACCTCTAGAGGCTGTGGCTTAGTCACACAGCTGGCAGAGGGAGATCCAAAGTGTATTAGAATATATACTGACAATATCAAGGTAGCTACTCACCTGGCAGAGGGAGATCCAAAGAGAACAAGTCTAGGGATTCCCTATGCCAGATTGGACGCTTCTGGGGCCTCTGAAGCCTGGCAGAGGGAGATCCAAAGAGAACAAGTCTAGGGATTCCCTATGCCAGATTGGACGCTTCTGGGGCCTCTGAAGCATGGGAAACAACTGTACAGTACAATAAAACCTTAAAAACTCGAAAATTGCCTACACAAACACTTGTACAAATAAGGGGCAAACTCTGGCAAACTCTGGCTTATATAAGCAGTCTGAAAGCGGTGCTGAGTGGGCCCACACTTGTCTGAATGGTGGCTAAAGAACCAGAGCATCTCAAGGGCTGAGAGTAGTACTAACAGATAGTGTTGAAAGAATAGAAACAGTAAAATGAAATAATGTCAGAAGAAATAAGAGAATGAATGGAAGGAGAGTGAAGAGATAAGGAGTGAGAAAAGGAAGAAATGAGGAGTCCCCTGACAGTCGTGGAATATGGGTACCGAATTCATCTATCCCATGGGAAGTGTAACCAGTTGTAGCGCCCTGAATGGCATTTGGAATGTCGTCAAGTCGTGAGAGGAAGAGTGAATTAAGCACTCATCATAGCCAACGTACAGATCCAGGGTAGCACCACATATCCATCCCGCAAAAGATTCAGCAATATGATCGGGAAATGGCAGTACCCCTGAATGACAAATTGTGACTTTGTTTAGCAGCTCCAGACTGTGGACAATATGTAGCTTCCCATTTTTCTTTAGCACACAAAACTATCTTGATTGGTAGGCCAAATTGGAAGGCTTGTATACTCCTGCCGCTATCCTGGAACAAATAATTTGGCAAACTTCAGCTTTAATGCTCGGTGGTATAGGTAGGTTATGCTCAGTTCAAGGTACGTGAGGTATCATTGGTATAACCACTGGTGGGAAGAAGTCAGTTCTGAGTTTACTGCATTCTGAATCCTCCCAAGCAAACGCTTCGTTTTGTTTTCATATAATGTTGACTAATACATTTAGTTCTGCCATCAATAGAAAGCCTGTATCATGGGCGCTAAGGAATAGCACCCGTTGTTCTTCTGTAAATTGTCCTGTAGGCTCGAAGGGTAACAGATTCAGATTAAGTTCAGGAAGGGTCGCTAATAGGTCACCAATGATCTTTCTCTCAATGCAAAATTCCTCAGGTACAACGCTTGCTACTGGTTTCATTTTAAGCGCTACTAGCTTGTACTTCTTTTTAACCTGAACCTCTTTGTGCTTAGAGGTACTGTTGTTAGCAAATGTATTATAAATGGAACTTTGGTTTCTAGCAAAACCGGATATCAAAGGTTCTTTAGAATCAGGAGTAGAAACAAAATAAGTATCTGTCAAAAGATTTTTAGTAATATCGGACATGGTGAGGTATAAGTAGGATAAAGCTTTGCTAGTAAGCGACATAGAAGTGTTCAAAATTTCATAGGCTAAAGGAGTATGTGATATAAGAGTTACTTGCCCAGTCCGATGATTATAGTCCAAGACAAGCGCTTCATCTCTATGATCCTCATCACTCATCTCCTTGATGGTGCTGGAAAACACTCGCAAGGCTTGTTGCTAATGTAAGATCACTTTCTCGGTCCTGGCTTCTGGAACCTCCCTCAGAAAAATGTCAGTACCGTTCTTCTGACCCCAAAGTTAGAGTCGCTAATAGTTAGCGTCATTTTGTCTTCAGATGTTGTCTTGACCACTGATCAAGCTAACGCATCAAAGGGCCTCTCTAATAGTAAGTTATATGTGGGTGATCTCAGTATGTGAATTTGCAAATAGAATATAAGGTCGCCAATAGCACATGGCACATTCCGGGCTATTCCCAAGAATTGATCAATCGTGCTGTTAGCGCTCTGCATGTTAAGAATGATCGTGGGGTCATAAATAATGCCCAGTTCATTAGCAACATTGGCAGCCATTGAAATAATTTGTAATCTGCTGTCTACGATAGACTCTATTTTGCTTTTTCCATCAACTGTCAGCATAATTGAGTGAATCGTGTGAGTCTTGGGCTACAGTCAGGATGGCAGGATCATTGCTAGATCTTAGCAATTTGAGGTAAGTTTCAACTGGGTCAATGTACGTTGCTTCTTTGAGTGGTGCGGCCTCTTTCTTGATTTCCAGTGCTACTGTCTCTGTTATGTATGCAAATCCAGGCAGCGTGTTATTACATTTATCCACTGCCATTACATTGCTGGCTATATTTTGTCAAGGAATAACCGCAGTACACATCTGGTTCCTGACATCTGGCGCCACGCTGCATAACTCTTCTACCAATAGCGTAACCTGACTTTGCATGATGCAATCAAAAACTACCTTAGACTTTTCCAGATTGTATATAGGCACTGTGGGTCGATATCTCCCCATAGGTTTATCTGGCGCTCCAAAGTTGTGATTAAGAAGTGGGGCGTAGTTGCCCCCAAGGCCAGCATAAGGATGCAGCGGCAGCTTTGTAACGGCTGGCACCTTAGTTGCTTTAGGTATGTTGTTGTTAGCGCTAGAAGTTGAGGCTTTTGCTGGGGCAGGGCCTGTCATCGCATCTGATGGTCTATAATCTTTTAAAGGCTGCTTGCCCTTTTTGATCTCTACCCCATCGAAGACCTAATTCTTTAGTGACTTCAGCTCCTTCTCTAGTGTCTCAATTCTCTCTTTGCGGGACAGCGTAGGTTGGTCACTGATAGCATTTAGCTGGAGTACTTTGTAAATTAGCGCTTGTTGAGGAGTTGCTTCTGCTTCTGTTGTTGCCATGCTATTCAAGTTGCCTGTCGCTAAGTTCCCAGGATTTCGATGATGCCACTCATCAATGCATCCCTGGAACGTCTTATGCTCGGGATAAAGGGGAATATTAGCACCCAAAGGTAAGACTAGTTTTCCATCCATCCCACAGCATGCTTTCCCTTGTCGCAAATACTGTTCAAGGATAGCACATTGACCCCTGGTCATGGTATGTCCTGCCTCACCACAGAAATGGCAAAGTCCCATCTGTACATTGTTTCTAGGCACCAAGAGACTAGTCAAGATCAAGGTCTCCAGTTTATTCATGACATTAGCGACTGCATTGTTAACGGCATTTTCCAAATCCTCCTTCTTGACGTATCCATTGCGGTCATTAGCGGCACTAGGTGCTGGCAGCTCTAATTTGGGTGCCATTCCTCCATGGTCCACACCAGGTCGCTGTAAAGGTATATCTGTATCTGTGCCCTTTAATACCTACTTTCCTGCCTCAAAGACCTTTTTTATATTGTAGGGTTCCTCAGGGTGATGGTCATGCATAATGATCTCCAAGCATCACGCAATCTTAGTCCATAACAAGGTCGGGAATCCTTGTTGAAACAACCGGCACTCCTCGTTCCTGTATAACTTCCCATTTTGGACCAGCCATCTTGCTATCCGCTAGAAATCACGATAATAAGTTGATAACGCTCCTAGAGTATAGATTCCTGCCGCAAAAGTGTCCTGTACTAGCTTCTGGATTTCCATTACCATATAACGTGTAGCTTCTTCAGTGCCAGGATATAAATGAATGATAGCCTTTTTCCATTCATTATAGGTAAAAGGCCTTGGCACTGCATCACTGGTAAGTCCTTGGAACTCCTTCAAACCTGTCCATGATTCAGCTGTATTGTATGAGACGTATCTGGCAGCGTATTTCTTCATCTGTGTATTGTTGGTCATGCGACAGTCACGTAGCAAATACTCCAACTCTTTGAAATACTGTGTTAGTTCACAGAGCTTTGTTTCATCCCATTTTGGCGATGAGAAGTGGTTTCTGGATGGCATGCGCTGATTATTTGGCTGATCCATACTGGTAGGTGTGTTTGTCGAAGTAGGAAAGGTGGTGGTGCTCGTGTTACTTAGCGTCGATATCGTAGGTACAGGCTCAGTTAGCTCTGAGTCACTAGGTTCTGGCAATAATAACTTAGATAACTCTTCTAGAGGAGTAAGCGGTGTATGATTTTTGCCTGCTAAGTACTCAAATGGTCAGGAAAAAGGGAAAAAGAGAAAAAGCTTTCAGCTAGGCTGTCTGGGGTGGCCTCAAGCTCCTGGTCCAAAGTCTGTCTTGATAGCACGCCTAGTAAGTGTGGTGAATCAGTAGTGCTTGGTTTAAACGCGCTCTCCAACAGGAGGCGGCACTGTTGCTGGGCTCGAGTTTCTGGCAAAATTCTGTCTCAGAAGAACTCCTCACGGTGGGCTCCAAAATAATGATGCCAACTGTGGTTGGATGCACTGGACATATACGCAGTACAATGCTGTCTTCAGTGCTTGGTGTGCGTAGTTGTGAGGAGTCCTGACAGGGTCCTGGTGTGCTTGAGCAGAGGTTATAGTGCCTCAGGGGCTACCTGGCAGATGGTAAGCGTCGTAGCTTAAACAAAGGTATAGAAGAAAAAACGAGTAGCGCAGCATATTGTGCCTGTAAGTGGCACTGTAAACAATGAAGACAAGATAGACGAGGCTAGCGCCCAACTTAGTGGCAAAGTCAGAGAAAGCTAGCGTAATTTGAACGCTAAGTGTAACTGGGTGCTCAAGAGGTTACAATTCATTGTTATATACATGTCAAGTAGCTATTTTATATACTATGCGCTACCGTGTTTGCCAAGATAAAAAAGTCCATCTGTGGCGCTACCTCCTAGCACCTCTCCTCATGGTTTCCTCTAATGGTGACCTGTCAACGGCGACCTTTTGCACATGGATGATGGCGACCAACAGCGTTATGACCCACGGCGACCAGCAGCGACTCTATATTGACTTAGAATTATATGAGTCTGCTCACTTTTACTATAACTTTGATTGGCCAGGCTGTTCTGGGGTATGGTCAGAAAATCCTCAACAGACGCCGTGAGCGCTAATGTCAGCGCTACTCATTGTACCAGTTCCTGACAGGTCCAGATGTCAGATTTAAGTATATCCTGTGCTGCCATTATTGATCCTTTTAGACTTCTGATTGAAGTGCCTTGTCTAATGGCAGTGCCTGCTGCTGGCTCTTTCTGGAAATGATCAGGGTTTAGTTAGAGTACTCTCCCGCCGTTGTGTTAGCGCTATATGTTCTGAGTCTCTTTTGTCCTTGGAATAGGTGAATGGAGTGTGCTGAAGGCCTGGTAGCTGGCGGTTAATAGATATGTCCTGTAGTAGAGTGCCAGAGCTAGTGCTGCTCTATATTCCCAACTGGTTGCTAGAGTCTTCAGTACATCAAGTGTCAGTTGGCCTATAATGTCCCTTGATGCGCTCAGTCTGAGTAGAAGCCTATTATCAGATTGTATAAAGAAGACCTGTATCATCTGAACGTGGCCCTGCCAGTACACACACTAGCTTCAATCAACATAAACATGCTTCATCAACACCTTGCACATATATCTTCAGATTGACTGATCCAAATAGTGAATGATGGATGCGTTGAAGGAATTGACAAAGTAACCGGCAAGGCAAAATTCTGTGAGCCTTGTGTACTGGCCAAGTCAAAGAAACTTCTGTTCAAGCACAAAGAGCAGCGAGCAATCCACCCATTCCAAGTCATATACTCTAACATTGGCGGACCTATAAACACAACAGACTGCCATGGAAACAAATTCTGAATTTTTTTCATCGACGACTACAGACACTTTTCATGGGTGTACTTCATGTGAAAGAAGAGCAAAGCCCTTTTACACTTTCAAGAGTTCAAAAGAGACATTCATGCATACTTAGAAATCAAAATTGATGAACTACACTTATCAGAAAACTTTATAAACTTCTTTCAGTCAGACAATGGGGAAGAATACATCAGAAAGATGTTTTAGGAGGAACTTGGCCAAATAGGTGCAGTACACCTCATGACAGCACTGGACACACCAGAACAGAATAGACTAACTAGCTGAACGGATGAATTAAACACTTGTGAACACAGCAACAGCCATGCTTATAGAATCCGGGCTACCAAAAACCTTTTGGTCTGATGCCATGTCAACTGTTGCCGTCATGATTAGCAGAACTCCAGCCTCTGGCTTGAAAGGAAAGACACCTTACACAATGGTCTTCAATAGAAAAGTCAACATATCCTGGCTACGCCCATTTGGATTGCTAGCCTATGTACTTATCCCAAAAGACAAACATGAAGGAAAGTTCTTGAATAAAGCTCAAAAAGCAGTTCTAATCAGGTATACCACAGGCAAGAAGACTTACAAGCTCTTGGACTTGAAAACAAGAAAGGAGTTCAGTAGCCGTCACATTCGATTCAACAAAGATCCACACTTATCTCTAGAGTCTTTCTCCTTCAAAGACCAAGACCCACAAGCCACTGCTCGCCAGTGGGGGCCAAACCTGTTGCGGCTCAGGCCAAACTACTCTTGAGACAAATGTGGTGCAGAAAACTGCAACTCTGACAACGAATCAACTTACGGCATGGATTCTGTCTCAGTGGGAGCACAAGTACCTGAGCCAAATGAAGCAAAAAGTGAATACCACATGCTGAGCTCATTGCCAGCTACTTCCCTCAAATTAACGCCTACAAATCTGCCTGAGGTCCAGACAATTCCCACTCAACCACCTGCTGCCACAGTGAGGAAGCAAAAATGGCCTCTAAAACAGACCTCACAAGCTTCAGAGTCAGTGGGAGACCATGCAGACAGCAAGTGCCTGACATGCACCAGAAAGCCCATGCTGTGAGATGCAGACTATTGCCAAGCACTGAGGTTAGAGAAGAAACAAAAAGAGGACAACCGGGCTGAAAAACTGTTAAAGACAGGCAAAGCACAAAGGACAGAAACTGTCACTAAAGCTGAAGTCCAAAGTCAGAAAGAGTGTATTGAGCAAGTAAAGTATTACTAATCTGAAGTCCAAAGTCAGAAAGAGTGAGGACTTCAGATGATCTATCTACAGTTTATATACTACTGGAAAACTATATACCTGAAGTCCAAAGTCAGAAAGAGTGAGGACTTCAGATGATCTATCTACAGTTTATATACTACTGGAAAACTATGTACATGTGATAAAATATAATCACATGTGGATACATGTGATAGAATATAATCACATGGGGAATACATGTGATAGAATGAACTTGGGATAGAATGATGATCATAATGGAATGCATGCAACAGGCAATTTCAACAGTCCCCTCTGATCTAATGTATCTCCAAGTTTGAATGATTAATAAATTCCCATTCCTTGTCTGCAAAATTGCACTTTAGGCAAAGGAAGTGGTTTTGTAAGAAGATCTGCAACTTGTTCTGTTCCAGGAATGTGATAAGGCACAAGTTTATGTTGTTCAACTGCTTCTCTAAGCCAGTAAAAACAAAGATCAAGATGCTTCATTCTTCCATGATGCTCTGGATTTTTAGTCACATTGATGGCAGATTGATTGTCAATCAGCATGGGAGATGGAGCAGTAGCAGAATATCCCATTTCATGCAGAATATTTCGCATCCAGAAGATCTCTTTGCCAGCTTCTACAGCAGCAATGTATTCTGCTTCAGTTGTGGACAATGTAACAACTGATTGAAGCTTGCTGCTCTATCCAATGGCTCCACCACCAATTGTAGTCAAATATCCACCAGTAGAGCGTCCAGTATCAGGGCAATCTCCATGTGAAGAATCACAAAATGTAGTAAAAGGTTGGATGCCAGTGTCAGCATTGTAGTGAAGCTTGTAGTCCATGGTGCCTTTGCAATAGCGCAGTAAGTGCTTAACAGCTGCCCAATGCTTAGGTCCTGGAGAAGAATTAAAGTGTCCCAAGCATGACACTGCATATGCAATATCTGGTCTTGTCATAGTAGCCAAATACTGCAATGAACCAACTGCATTCAGATAGGGTACATTCTGCATTTCCTCTACTTCTGCTTCACTTTGAGGTGCCATAGCTTTGGATAGCTTGAGACCAGATGACATTGGGGTGGATACAGGGTTGCAATCACTCATTTTATAGCGCTCCAACATGTCAACAATGTATTGATGTTGTGAGAGTGAAATTGAGCGCTTGGAGCGGTCTCTATGTATCTGAACACCCAGGAGGAAGTGAGAAGGGCCCAAATCACGGATTTTGAAGTGCTTTTGCAGGTCTTTGACAGCAGTGTCAATTGCAGCAGTGGACTTTGAAGCAAGTGTAATGTCATCAATATAAATGGGTACAATGATCTTGACTTCTCCTCTGACATAAAGATAGATAGAGCGGTCAGATTCAAGTCTTTTAAAGCCCATTGATGATAGTGTTGCATGTAGCTTCTTGTTCCACTGTCTGCCTGCTTGCTTTAAGCCATAAAGTGACTTTTTAAGCTTGAGCACCCTTTTTCCATTCTGAAACCCTTCTGGTTGAAGCATATAGATATCCTCCTCTAAATCACCATTGGGAAAAGCAGAAGTGACATCCACAGAGCGCAATTCCATGTCTTCAATGCCAGCAATAGCAAGAATAAGGCGCAGAGAGGCAGGACGAAATGTTGGTGCAAAAACTTCATTGTAGTCAATGCCAGGGCGTTGTGCATAACCCTTTGCAACAAGTCTAGCTTTAAACCTCTCAATTGAGCCATTTGCATTGCGCTTAATGCGAAATACCCATCCACTGCCAATAGCTTTCTTGCCTTCAGGCAAGTCACACTCCTCCCAAGTTCCATTAGCAACCAATGAAACATATTCATCAACTGCTGCCTGATACCACTTGTCAGCATCCTCAGATTTCATAGCTTGTTTGAATGTTCTAGGATCTGAAGAGCTAGCCATTCCAGCAAACTGAACATCTTCAAAACCAGGATCAAGTGGTTCTGGCTCTGGTTCTTCTTGTTCAAGATCAGACCCCAATTCCAATTCACCTTGCACTTGCTCCTCTTCATCAGAACTGTCTTGGACAACAGGTTCTTGATGTTGCACCACCCACCAGTCTCTGGGAGGCTGTACATTGCGCTTAGAGCATCTTAAAGCAAGTGGAGGTGATGGAGGAGCAGGTGGTTGTGCAGGTGGTTGTGCTGAATGGTGTCTGAGTCGATTTGGACGTGGTCTGAGTGCTGGGGCAGCTGGCTGAGGGCCTAATTCATGATCAAGTGGTCTTGGAGCTGGTGGAGGTGTTATAGGGCGTAATGGAGGTGGTGGAGGTAGTGGAGGTGTAGGAGGTGTTACTGGCACTTGGAAAAGCAATGGTTCACTCCCCTCATTTTCAAGGGCAGATAACACTGGGATATTGAGATCCACAGGTGGTAGAGGAGGTGTAGAAGGTATCACTGGCCTAGTTAAGCGCAAACCAGGGAAGAAGCGCTCATCAAACTCTGCTCTCTCAGAAATTACAGTCTTCTTGGTTTCAGGATTGTAAAACAACCATCCTTTATAACCAGGTGGATATCCAATGAAGATGCATTTTTCCATGTGAGACTGCAGAGATTTGCGCATATCCCTTTGTATGTAAACATATGCTCTACATCCCCAAACTCTGAGATGAGAAACATCTGGTTTGTGCTTGTGCCACCTCTCATAAGGAGTAGCTGACTGTGATGCTGTTGGAATGTGATTCAGAATGTGAATCTGAGCATATAGACAGTGTGCCCAGAATGAGGCTGGTAAGCCTGACTCATTGAGCATGGCAGTGATGTCTTCTGACAGAGTTCTGTTTGCTCTTTCAGCAACACCATTCTGCTGAGGCCTATTTCGAGTTGTATGCCTCCTCACAATTCCACAAGCATCAGTGTATGCAATAAACTCCTTTGACATGTACTCTCCACCCTTGTCATCTTGCATAGCTTTGATTTTGGCATCTAGAGCATTCTCAGCATAAGCTTTGAATGTCTTGAAGGCATTGAATGCATCACTTTTCTTCTTCATAGGCATGGCAGCTTTGAAGCTGGTGCAATCATCAATGAATGTAATCCAATAGTGATAGCCTCCAATTGCAGCAACTGGAAGAGGGCCATGCACATCAGTATGGATTAATTCTAATGGCTTTGATGCACTGCTACTAGAAGAAGGAAAAGGATTGGAATGCATTTTGCCAGCCAAACAAGGTTCACAGATGGAATCAGGCTTTGCAGCAGAATTCAAGTTCAAACCAACTACCAACTTGTTATTGATCATCCTTTTGACATCTGCATAGTTATGATGAGCAAATCTGCGATGCCATAGGTTCAAATCAAGTGGCAATGTGCTGGTAAGATGAGCAGACTCTGAAACTAGTGCTGTACAACCATCCAAATGAGCAGAGTTGTTGGATTTGATTGTAGCACTAAATAACTCTTTTCCATTCAACCAGAAATGCATGGCCTTTTTATCAATGTGAATGTTATAGCCTTTGTTTCTGGTCAAATATATACAAGATAAGAGATTATTTCGGAGTTGTGGAACATGCAAGACTCTGTGGAACTCTAAGGATTGGACCTTCTTCCCATTTACAACTGGATGGAATATAACAGTTCCAATTCCAGCTGAATAAATAATGTTGTTGTCAGCTAACCTGATTGGGGTATGATAGGGCTTGTAATTGTGGACCCAATTTCGATGTGGAGTCATGTGGCAAGTGGCTCCTGAGTCTACAATCCAATCAAAGTCAGCTTCAGGCTGAATGGGAAGTAATGGATCTGAACAATCCAATAAATGAGTACTTGCATTTCCAGCAAATTCTGCATCATCCTTCTTTGACTTGTCATCATTGGAGGCTGTATTAGCATGCTCCTGACGCTTTTTGCCTTTTCCTTTGTGAGATTTAGTCTGCTGCTTGGCTTGTTGCTGGGCTGCCTTGTATTTGAAGCAATTAGCCTGTGTATGACCTTGCAAACTGCAAAAATCACAAGAAGCTTTGGCCAATGCAACATTCATAGCAATTGCAGCTGCAGCAGATTCATCAGCACGACGACGACGTTGTGTTTCCTCTGTGACAAAGGCCTGGTGAATCTTGGCCTTGTCCAAGTCATCTTTAAGAAGAAGAGTTGATACAAATGCTGAGAAATCCTCAGGAAGCGCCCTGATTAATGCCATGGATGACAATTCATTGTCTAGTTTAGCAATATCAAAGTCTTTAGGGCGCAAATCCTGGATTCTCTTCATTGCAGTCTCAACTCTATTGATAAGAGTCTGCAGATTCTCATCCTCTCCTTTTCTGATGGAAAACAAGTCATCATAGGCATTAAAGCGAGTGCCTGGGCGCTGCTGCATGTGTATTTGCTTGAGTGCATCCCACATCTTGTCTGGTTGATCTTTGTGATCATTGAGATGGATTCTTTGATCATCCTCCACCATCAAGTAAATCAGACCAGATGCAACATTAGCCTCCTTTTGCCATTCTCTGTATTCCCTCTTCTCTTCTGGTGTAGGTTTGTCAGAGAGTTCAGGAGCCAAAGAAGGCATGGAAATAGGCATCCAGGCATTCTGAGAGCGAAGATAGGCCTCCATTTCCCCAACCCAAGAGTTATAGTTGTGGGAATTGAGTTTGTTGAAGGCTGGTATAGAAGTAGGCATGGTGAAAGAGTTGGTGTGGAGTGTAGTGTCAGGAAATGCTGAAAAAGCAATAGAATGCTAAGGTCTAGTGTGCCAAAAGGAATTCAGCCACAAATCCAGTTAATAAAACTGGCAGGGTTCCTGTAAGGTCCTCAGGAGTGGTGCAGCAGGAAGGTGAGGTATAGTAAGTGTAACTAAGTAACTGCAGACTCTGCAATTGTAACACCTCCCAGTTAGGCGTGTCAGGCTTCACTGGCGAGATAAAGCAGCCCCACTTAAGGGTCACCACCCAATAGTTCAGAGTCTATGTATATAGAGGGAGCTGCAACCACTATAAGGACTATAGCACAGACACAGAGCAATAAAATGACAAAAACTTCGAACTGTAGCTTTAGAGGCTGGGGCCCATAACCTGTTAAAGACAGGCAAAGCACAGGGGACAGAAACTGTCACTAAAGCTGAAGTCCAAAGTCAGAAAGAGTGTATTGAGCAAGTAAAGTATTACTAACCTGAAGTCCAAAGTCAGAAAGAGTGAGGACTTCAGATGATCTATCTACAGTTTATATACTACTGGAAAACTATGTACATGTGATAAAGTATAATCACATGTGGATACATGTGATAGAATGAACTTGGGATAGAATGATGATCATAATGGAATGCATGCAACAGGCAATTTCAACAAAAACGTGCTAAGACAACTGAGAACATAGATGACTCTCAAGCCAATGAGACCCACCATACCCTGCTTGACATCCAGGCATGAGCTGATGACCCAGAGCTAAGCGACTTCACAGAGTTGTCAGAAACTGAGAAAAGCGAAGAAACTTACTTTGTAGGCATATCACAAAGCAGCCCATTGAAGCACCCACTGCCTAAAAATGCCAAAGAAGTATTCAACGGACCAGATGGAGAGAACTGGAGACTGGCACTGCAAAAGGAGCTTCAGAACCTCATTGACAATGACGTCTTTGAAGTGGTACCAACCCCTAAAGGAGTGAAACCAATTACCTCAAAATTGGTGTTCCATGTAAAATACAATGCAAACAGAGATGTCGAATGCTATAAAGTTCGAATCGTCACCCATGGATTCACTCAAATAGAAGATGTTGACTACAAGGAAGTCTGGGCTCCCATTGCAAATCTCAAATTGATACATGTGATTTTGGCACTAGCTGCCAAGTACAACCTCAAGTTGGACCAGATGGATGTCGCCACTGCATACCTAAATAGTGAGCTCCAGGAGGAACTGTACATGGTCCCATCTGATGGTGTCAAAATTCCGAGCGGGTACTGCTGGCAGTTGAAATGCTTCCTATATGGCTTAAAGCAAGCTGGCAGGACGTGGAACCTCACGCTTGACAGGAAGTTACAGGACCTCGGCTTTGCATGCCTCAATGCTGAGATGTGCCTTTATGTCTATCAAAAGGGTGACAAAGTCTGCTTCCTTGTGGTGTATGTAGATGACTTCATTCTTGCCACAAACTCACGCTCTTTCCTGAGCGACATTAAGCAACAGCTCTTGAGAACGTTCAAGATGCGTGATCTGGGCACCACGACTTACATCTTAGGGATCCAGATCAAATGTGATCGAAATGCACGCACCATTAGCCTAAGCCCAGAACAATATGTTAAAATCATCATTGAGTGCTGTGGTATGACAGGCTCAAAACCTACCTGGACTCCGATGGCCACCAGTTCCAAGCTCACAGTCGAGGATCCTGAAAATAGCACCATAATAAACAAGATGGACATTGGAGGTAAATAAGTAACTTACTCCAGTGTGGTTGGATCCCTCATGTATGCCATGATGGGAACAAGACCAGACATCGCCTATGTCATCAGAGTTCTGGAACATTTTAGCACAAACCCTAAACAGCAGCACTGGGCCACAGCAAAATGCATATTGAGGTACCTCAACACTACCAGCAGCATGGAATTGTGATTCGATAGAAACAATGTGGGTATGGATACGTCATTCCATGGATACTCTGACACAGACTGGTCAGGCGACCCCAACACATCCAAATCAACGTCAGGATACATATTCATCACAGTACAAGGAGCTGTGAGTTGGGCAAGCAAACACCAAACAATAGTTGCCCTCCCATTGACTGAGTCAGAATATATAAGGTTGTGCTATGTGGGCCAGCATTTGGCCTGGTTGTGAACGTTTTTTGAAGACATCAGACATGTTCAAAAGGACCCTTCAACCTTGTTATGCGACAACTAAGCCACAATAATCCTCACCAAGGAGGCTCAGTACAGGTCTCAAACCAAACACATTCAACGAAAATATCACTATCTATAGGATGACCTCGTTGCGAAGGGTGAAGCAATCGTACGTTACGTCCCCACCAAAGACATGGTCACCAACATCTTCATGAAGGCTCTTCCTCACAACAAGCATTGGAAGTTTACGAAGGCCATGGGGCTTCACCTCTCCACAAGTGGGAGTGTTAAAAAGTAGCATTATCTGGACGCAACATACCCATGTATTAATGTGTCCATATTATGTGGGTTCAGCTACACTCTCCCCTTTAAATATGTCTTTTTCATTTGTCACACCTCAGTTTATTCCACATCAACATGCACAAAACTGAGGTGTCATATACTTACTTTATTCTACTACCTTACTCATATCATCTGCCTAGTTGTATTGTCTAATTCTAGGTAATAAATATATTAGTTTATTCCACATTGACGTGCACAAAACTGAGTTGTATTGTCTAATTCTAGGTCAATATATGTACTGGCACACGTCGATTCATAATAGAGGGAGCTGGCAGAAGAGAAAAAGAAGATTGCTGGTGATAGAACCCCACACAGGCTAAATGCATCAATGACAGGCTCAGCACCAGTTCTGGACACTTTGCTGCACATGTTCCAAACTTAGCATATACAATTTATTTATTTTTTTAGGCCATACTCAATAGTCATGCATAGCAAGCAATGGATCTAATTAGTGATAGCACTGGCAGCAGCTGCAATGACAAGTAACAGTTGGCATCATGCTATTAGCAAGCATTGACAGATAGCATCACTTCATCAGCACATAGTACAGCTAGCTAGCAGCAGCACTTACAACTTGGAATAATGGTATTTCCCCATGATAGACAGCCTGGCATTTTATCTTGGCACCTGACACCATGCTGTCAGCAAGCATTGACAAATGGCATCACTCCATCAGCACATAGTACAGCTAGCTGGCGGCAGTGCTTACAACTTGAAATAATGGTATTTTTCTATGATAGACGGCCTGGCATTTCATCTTGGCACCTGATACTGCTTGATGCCCTCTCTCAACTTAAATGGACAGCATTCTTGTTAACTTCTTGTTATTTAGTTTAAAGCATGACATTTACTTATATTCTTTCCAGTTTACTGCTCCTTAGTGACACTTAGCCACTTAGTGATGGTGAACTCATTTTTACTATAAATACTCATCATTGTCACTAGTTAGAACACAGAACAGAGTATCCCAGTTTACATTCCTCAGTTCATCTCACAGTTCAGGTTTCTTTTGCAGTAACTTAGTTCAAAGTTGCCAATTGTCTGAACACTTCTAGCCTGCTTGCCACAGTTATACATATGAAACCTATGTGCCTTGCACCTATAGCAGGCATTATGCAGCTTAGTTGTCACTAAGCCTCTAGTTTTCTTGCCACACTCCTTGCCACACTTAACTCATAACTATTCTCTCTCTTATCTAGGCACATTAGTTCACTTAATTCACTAGTGCACTTTCTTTACCACACATCTCTTATCAACTATCCTTGCTGACACTCACCTTTTCCTGCCATTTAACCCATTTCTGACTTGTTTTCTGGAACCTGCCTGGGACTCCCTCAAATACTTAGCATGCCCAATGCATATTTCCCAGTCAGTAGCTATAAACCATGTCTGCTACTGATTAACTTTTGAATGTCATCACCAGAAAGAAGATACCTGCTGCCAAGAGGCAGGAGCTAATTGTAGAGGGTTTGATCAAGGGTTCTTGCACTAGCAGTATACAAAGTCCAGCATTGCTAGCAAGCAGGTTGGGCTGCCCAATAAAGCTGGGCAATGCTTTAAAGCAAAAGATGAGTTTCATTTTCTTTATTGTTGCCAATAGTTGTTAATAGTTTTCCAGACTTGCAAATCTGCTGCTCCTCATTGTACAGCAAGTGGCCCTTAGCTTATCTGACTTGTTTCTAATCATTGTTGACAGCTGCCAACTCAGACCTCTTTTAGCAATGCTAAGCTGAAGAGGTTGTTGGTGCCACAATAGGAAGAGGCTGTTTTATATGAGGGGCAGGAAGCAGGTGTTGTGATGCCAGAGATGAAGGAGAAAAAAACTGTGGCTTTAGTAGTAAGGCAGGAGTTCAAAGACTCTCAGAATGTGGTAAGTAATTTTGCTGCTTTCTTGACTTTTTGCTAACTTCAGCAGCAGTATGACAAATGCTGGGCAGATAACAACTCAGAGGGGTGCTAGTTCTCAACCAGAGCCCAGCCTTGTTACCATTGCAGTGCTCTTAAGCATGCTTGTACTATCAACAGCACCAAGAGTCATGAGCATGGTGATACACCAGATACCATAGTCAAATGTACTTTTAAGCATGCAGTGTTGATTAGACATGCCCAGGAATTTGTGGAAGAGAAGAAGACCAAAGCTGCCAGTGCAGTGGTAACTATCAACAAGGTTTTCTTGGCATTACCAACATGTTGATAACACCCAAAAGTTGGTCAGTAGCAGACATGGTTTACAGCTACTAACCTGGGAAATATGTGTTGAGTGTGCTAAGTGTGTTGAGAGAGTCCTGGGCAGTTCCTAGAGAACATGTCAAGTAACAGGTTGAATGGCAAGAAATGGTGTGAGTTGATAAGGGATGTGTGATAAGAAAATGTGCTAACAAATAGGTGCATCTTGAAAGAGAGAGGGGGAAGATTTAGAGTGAGTGCAGCAAGAAAACTAGAGGCTTAGCAACAACTAAGCTGCATAATGCCTGCCATAGGTGCAAGGCATGTAGGCTTTATATGTAAGTACTGTGGCAAGCAGGCAAGAGGTGTTCAGACAGTTGGCAACTTGTACTAAGTCAGCTTAAAAGAAATCCAAACTATAAGGTGAATGAGCAGATGTGAAGTGCAAAATTCTGTTGTTCTGACTATAGTAAATAGTAAGTATTTATAATAATAGAAATGAGTTCACCATTGCCAAGGAGCTGTTAACTTGAAAAAATGTAAGTAGATGCCATGAATTAAACTAAATAACAAAAAGTCTACAAGACTGCTAACTGCCTAAGTTGATGAAGGGTGCCAAATGATGTCAGGTGCCAAGATGAAACACTTAGCTGTCAGTTATGAGGAAATACCATCATTTCAGTTTGTAAGTGCTGCCACCAATGATGATGCCAACTGTGGTTGGGTGTGCTGGACATTATGTAGTATAATGCAGTTTCTAGCATCTGGCATGTGTAGTGTAAGAGGAGTTCTGACAGGGTCCCAGCATGCTCAAGCTAATATAATAAGACAATGTGCTAGATAATAGTGCTCCTGACACTACCTAGCAAACTGTAAGCTCTGTAGAAGAAAGAATAGCATAATAAGATGTGCCCATAAGTGGCACCATAAATGATGAAAATGATATAAACAATGCTAGTACCCAACTTAATAACAGAATTAGGTCAAGCTAGTGCAATTTGAATGCTAAGAGTAACTTGATGCTAATGAGTTACGATTTGTTATTATTTACATGTTAAGTAGCTATCTTTTATACTATGCACTATTGTATTTTAAAAATAAGTCCACCTGTGGCACTACCAATTAGTGCCTCTCCTTGTAGTTACAGCTAACAGCAACCTGTCAATGGTACCAATAGCACATAGGTGATGGCAACCAATGGCATTACAGCTTATTGGCCACAGCAACTCTAAAACTACTTAAAATTGTATGAGTCTGCTCACTTTTTAACATGAGTCCTATTGGCCAGGCTACTCCAGGATATGATTGAAAAATCCTCAACAGACACTGTGAGTGCTAACTCTGGTGCTAAACATGGTACCTCTTTCTGATAAGTTAAAATGTCGGGTTTTAGTATATCCTGTTCTGTTTATACTTCTGATTGAGATACCTTGACAAATGGCAGCACCTGATGCTAACCCCTTTTGGAATCAATCAGGATTTGGTCAGAGTCACCTCTCCATTGTCATGCTAGTGCTATGAGTCTGGAGCCTCCTGAGTCCTTAAAGTCAATGAATAGTGGGTGATAAGTGGCTGGTAAATGGTGGTTGAGACTGCTAAGTGAAGCTTATATTGAGGAGCAAAAGCCAGATATGTCCTGAGTCCAAGAAGGTTGCTTGAGTCTCCAGACTGACAAGTGTTGGTAGGCCTATAGTATCCCTTGATGCACTCAGTCTGAGTAGAAGTCTATCACTGGCTAGCTGTACCATTTGCTGATGGACTGATGCCACCTGTCACCTATCATTCTAGCTACTGCTGATGCTATCACTGATTAGATCTGTCCCTTGCCCATGTGTGGCCAGTTGAATATAGTCTAAAGTGGGTAAATCATGTGCACCAAGGTATCCAGAGCTGGTGCTGAGCTGCCATAGCCTGCCATTGATGTGCTGATCCTGTATGAGGTCTTATCAACACAACCATGAAGGTAAAAGGCAAACTGATGCCAATGTGACAAACAAGAAGTAAAAGAAAAAGCTTGAGAAGAGTTGATCTAGTGACTCAGAGCATGAGCTGTTCACAAGAGATGCCCATAACCTGCCAAGCCATATCTGAGCAACCTAGGATGGCAGCAAACAAATCTATTTACTGTTATCAGAGGAATTGAAACATGAAATAGTAACAACAACTTACCACCTCCAGGTGATAAAAACAACTGAGGAAGGTAAGACATCAATCTGGCCTATCAACAAGAAAATGCATGACTACTTGGGAAGTTGACAGGAGTGGACATAGTCCTGTAACAAAGCTGAATAGAGTTGACAAAATGAAGAGAAGCTGAGAGGAGACAAGAAAAATTTTGAGGAGATTCACAGAGAACTTAAAGAGACTTTGAAGCAGGCATAGAAATAGTGAGAAAGGAAGTGATATTGGATTAAGAACAAACTAGTTGAGAATTTCACAGGCAATCTTGAGACTACTATACCAAGTTCCTATCTACTGGTTAAGTATTGAGCCATGGAATGGGGCCTGGTGGCAAGGTGGATCAGATCCAGGATCCTGAGGGTGTAAGGGCGACCTCTAGAGGCTGTGGCTCAGTCACACAGCTGGCAGAGGGAGATCCAAAGTGTATTAGAATATATACTGACAATATCAAGGTAGCTACTCACCTGGCAGAGGGAGATCCAAAGAGAACAAGTCTGGGGATTCCTTATGCCAGGTTGGACGCTTCTGGGGCCTCTGAAGCATGGGAAACAACTGTACAGTACAACAAAACCTTAAAAACTTGAAAATTGACTAACCAAACAAGTGTGCAAACAAGGGAGGAAAACTCTGGACTTTAGAAGTCAGAAAGGCAAACTCTGGCTTATCTAAGCAGCCTGGAGCGGTGCTGAAGGGCCCACACTTGTCTGAGTGATAGCTAAAGAACCAGAGCACCTCAAAGGTTGAGAATAGTACTAACAGATAGTGTTGAAAAAGTAGTAACAGCAAAATGAGAGAATGATAGAAGAAATAAGGAAGTGAATGAAAGGAGAGTGAAGAAATAAAGAGTGAAAGAAAAAAGGAATGAGGAGTCCCCTGACAGAGGGAGTTTAGCTTGTGCAGTGTATTGCACAGATGTCAAGGATGGCACTGAGTGGATGGCAAAATACCAATGGTGGCAGGGTGCTGATGGCAGGTATTAGAGCCAATATAGCAGGGCATCAGGTCCGATCAGGTGGTGGCAATCTCGGTCAATAACCTTTTTTATTTTTGGTGATGCTATAAAATATGTTTCTCAACAGTGCTAGCATAGCTATTTTAGTCAAATTTAGAGAAGATTCAATAACAAGTGTTATATTTGAGTGTCATATTTGAGCTATTCAAGGTATGGGATGAGCGCATAGATAGGCCAGTTTTCAAATGTTTTTCTAAAATTTAGAATCTGTCCCAGACACTGCACCGCTGCCTAATCAATATGTCTATGGCATCCAACAAAACTATATATCAAGATATAGATATCGGATTAACTTTTGAACAACGTGAACATTCACACTATTACCTATCAAGCGGTATTTTGTTTTGGTAGAGATACCTACAGGCCAGACAAAGACAGAATGTGTATGGATTGGTGTGAAGCCAAAAATTCGCAGAAGCTCAGACGGAGAAAAATATCGTAGTCTGAGAGGTCTGAGTATCTCAACTGCCCGTCCATATTCTTCGATACTTGAGGAAGCTTTAAGAAATTCAGTAAATATCTCTGTGGTCTATGAAAGTTTGAGGGAAAATGAATACGTTATATCGATTTAGACTGACACTAAGGTTTTCGTTCATCTGAAGGATAGAACCTGCGCGTTCTACAAGTTGGGAATATCCTAAGTGGCGGTCAGAGATGAGGTTGAACACCCGGAGTAATCGTACCTCGAGTAAAACAACATGTACGTCGAGATGATGGAAGGACAATGTCAAAAAGTCGCCCCCACTTGATCAAAACTTTGTCCGGAACAGCATTTGGATGTGGATCTTCTAAGTTATTGTCGTAATCCAGGTACTCCTCAATCTTTCGCACAGGAATAGACGTCGTTTCATCGTCACCTTCATCTTGGAATTCCAATCTCGGATCATTCCAAGTGGTGTGGCCAGGTATATACCGCCAAACGACATCTGAATCGTCAACAGACACATTGGAAAATGGATTAGCAGACGGTCTCGCCAGCAGATAATACCGCAGACGTGAATTAGGAATCCCATATTGCAGAGGCGTAATCAACAACTCCAGGGTAGAATATCCAAGTGACCGTAAGGCTGTAAGTAGAATCTGCCGTGTGCTCGAGGTCTTGAATAGACCATGCAAATAAATGCTCAGAACGATGCTCGCGAGAGTAAAGTAGATAGAAGCACCTCAAAACCAGCAACATTTTCAATTAATATATGGGAAGGTTGGTCGTTGGTCGAAGCCAAGTCAGGCAGGATGACTTGTATTAGGTGAAGAAAGGATTTAGCACGAGGATCAGATGCGCCTTTAGCGTTGTGGTTCAACACCGTGTAGGGTTGACATGCAGGAGACAGGAGCCACAAGTCAGCATTATAGTGGACTAAATCGGCAGCGGTGAGCGAGGCGATGTTAGCCTGGTATTATTGTAGTCAACGTGTTCTCGGTCCTGAGAGTCAAAACGAACGACACCTTTTGGACAGTGCTGTTAGGGAAGTTTGCAGTATACACTTGACAAGCTGTTTGATCCCAGTCGAAGGCTTGCACAATAGATCCATCGACTCCGCTTCGTTTGAAAGCTAGATGTAAACCTCCTGTTGTCCTTATGTACTCAGCCGTCTTGAAACATCAATGGGCTGATGCACTAACCAATGCCACAGTAAAATTCCAGCGCTCGGACAGGCATGTGTCGAAACAAAGAAGACACATTTCTTGTTTATGTAACCACGACCAAAACTGAACTTGCTACTCTTTATCAGTTTCCGAACATTTTTTCAGCCTTTCGTCTTGTCCTGCCGTTCTTCTTGTGCACGATTATACGAGTTCTTACAGACTCTTATTGAATTACAACCTCAAGCGACACCTATCTCTCGAGCGACACCATACGGAGGATTAGCGGCCTTCAACTCTCCTTATACAGCCCCATTCCACCATTCCATACAACTTCATGATCACAAACCCTCATACTTCCATGGATGATTCATCAATTGAAAATTCGAAACATATTACACAGTCTCTATTTCCATCTTCTCTCGATTCTGACCAAGAGCGGCGTTCATCGGTGTTGAAAACGACAACCGAAGGAGGTCATGGAGCGGTGGATGCTGAAGTCTTTTTGGCCCTCAGGTCCGGCTTGTCTCTCTCAGCATGTTAAGCTAACCTGTATATCGTAGTCCGAACTACAAAACTGAAGCCACCCCTGCCTCAGCGCCCTATTTCTCTCGCCAGTACAACCAACTCCCAACCCCACAAAGGTGACGACCCGCATCATGTTGCAGTGTTAATCATTGAACATATAGACAGTCCGAACAACATTGGATTTTATTTTGCGAGCACCCTATATACCCCAGAGTCTCCGACGAGCAGGTATGCTTCTTTGGCATTCCAGCATGAAAGTGACAAAATATATGTATTAGTTCGCATCTATATCTTGGGCCAAATCCTCCTGCGCAACGTGTCTTTCTGCAGAGAATGTGTGTCTCCTTCAACACCATGCTCAGATGAGTGGTTTAATGTTCTGACAGAATCGACGAGGAGGTACAAACCCCTGTAAAGTCTCAGCAGACCGCCACACCGGAGTCCAGGTGATGCATCCGCGTCCGCTGATCCATTTCTAATGCTGAGATTTTCTCCAGTCCCTTAGCGCGCAACACGCCTAGCTCCCTTGGAAGTGCAACACCAAGACAAATGTCGGTAATCATACGTTTGCTTTGATCTCAAGTAGTGCTTACAAATTTCCAGTCGTCCTGCCCCATCCCAAACGGACCTTTCTATGCCCAGGAGCAAGTTAACACCGTAAGGCCTTCTTCTTGAGGTAATATGTCGCAGTTCTCATATATTAGTCTCACATAACAGCCAAGAATTTACATTGTCCTCCTCGCGTTTGGCACCCCCGCGCCGTGTATCCTCACCTGCCTCTTCTTCTAGTTCCCGAACCTCCCATCTGTCATCTCCTTTCATGGAAAAGATGGCTATTGTCAATCCCTCTAAATTCAAGATTACAAGTCATTCCCGGTCCCAACTGGGTCCTTCCGACTCCCAACTAATGTTGGTTGACGATATTCCACCTAACACGACCGTATCAAAGCAGTCAGATACCACATTGCCTTCCTCTAGTGTTAGTCCACCCAAGTCACCCCCACAGGCCGCTGCAGGAGGAGAGATAGAAGGCGTCTGCCAAGCTATGCTGCAGGAGCGCTTAGCTCAGTACCAGGACGTGGAGAGCCGCAGACCTGAATATATGAAACGAACTAAACGAACACAGTCAGATGCAGATTTAACATTGCAGGAAGACAGAGAGATGTCTATTGGAATCACTGAAAGCCCGATGAAAGGAAGGAGGCTGAAGTTGTTTCAGGAGACGTCGGACGAGAGTTTTGAAGAGAGTCTAATGGCAGGTGGCTATGGGCGCTATGTGAGCTAGAAACTTTACTACCTCCTTTTTGCTCTTAGCTCAATCTCCCGTCGCAGAGGACGGCAGATTGGGTTCGTCAACCACAGCCAACACTACTGACTAATCCTGGAGCTCCTGGACCGTCGAACATAGTTTCATTTCTAGAGCAGGCCCAAGAGCCGGCCCCGCCGACTGAAAAGGAACTTCGAAAGCGGAAGAGACTTGCGGCTTTCACTGAGCGAACGACCGGCGAAAGAGTTACAAAACTTCATCCGGTTGAACTTGAGGGCCGTGGTCGCGTTCTCTTGGAATCTTTCCCTGATGGAGATGACCCTTCAATGGTTGATTGCAGCTCATACAAGAAGAAGGGAGCCTCACGACGGAAGAAAAAGAGTGATTTGACTTCAAAGGACAAGAAAGAGCAAGCTTTAGCTGCAGCTGCGACCGGGAACTTTGCATATAAACTGAATTGGCCAGACACTGAGTTCCCATGGAGGTTAAGGACACAAGAACGAGAAGATGAATTGAAGGCAGAGGAGGCAGAGAAGTTGAAAGCTATTGAACGGTTTTTAGATCGCGAATCCGATGATGATGAAGAGGTTGAGATGTTAGCCAAAGGTTCTAGCAGAGAGGCATCTGTCAGGCGAGGACAGGGCAAAGTGATATCTTTAACTGGAAACCTGGTCGGTATGCAGAGGACAAGTTCTCTCTTTCCAAGTGATCCAGGAGATGCGCGCACAGCCTTATTGTCTAAAAAGAGTGTTCGAACGCTATCATACAGACAAAAGAAGAGACGCTGGCATCAGGATGAGAACGATAACGAGGTCCTTTGCAGCTGCAATGGAAAGGATGATGGTCGGGAGCTGGTCCAGTGTGACGACTGTCAGACCTGGTATCACCTAGATTGTATTGGCATCAGGGATATTTCAGAACTAGGAAAGGAGGAGGATCCGTGGTTCTGTCGCCGATGCGAGTCCCCAAGATCTTCCTCCTCAGACCTGGAATTCCTGAGCGAGCCCACATTTGTTCCCACCGATGACCGACCTCGCATCAGCCCATCCTTTGACGCGCCTTTCTTCCAATCTTCTTCCCTGCAGAATTCACCTATGGCATGGGACACGCCAAGGATGCCGAGGACTCCGACACGAGCGCAGGATGCTGATTATGAGCCCGGAATGTCTTCTGGATCAACATGGGTAGAGTCTGCAAGGAAGCGGCAGATGACTTCTCAGCATGTAACCTCGGCTCCCAGGATGTACACCACGCCTGGTCCATTTGATAATTACGACGAACCATTTGACCCGACCTCTACCCCGTCACGAGGAATAAAGTTTGGTGCTCCTTTTGCAACGCCCAAAACCGGTCTCTGGTCCTCTCGACCTAACGGGCTTTTCCAGACCCCTTTAAAGACTGGCGGTGGACGAACTAATCCAGGTAAAACCCTTGGCCACCCGGGAACACAGCCCTTCAGTTTTGATGATAGTGGTTATAGCGCAGCCTGTGATCGGACTCTTCATGATGACGAGTCCCCTATAAGACGTGTCAAGTCCCATGACGGGCCTAAGGCTCGGCGCATCATGGACTCGCCTTTAGCGTCTCGTTCCACAGTCACCGTACCATACCATCTCCTCGAGGAATCCCCGATTATGCGGTATCATGCTGGCGAGAGGCGATTTGAATTGGGCCATGATTAATGCATGATATTCTCTCTGCCTTGAAGGTGCGATGGATTGTTGACAACTCAGCTGCCTCTTGATATTGACTCCTATGCAGACCATTCACTGTTCATTCAGTTTGATCTGTTCTTGCAAGATGTTAACGTTTCAGCTGATGTGTAATTGAGATTTAGTAAAGGTACCACATATCATTCTAAGTAGTTTACGCTGTACTCTTCATTCGTTGGTGTCACGGCTGTTTCAATCATACTGCGTGACTCGACGCGATTGGTCACGTTCCTTAATAAGCTCTTGCGCTTAAGGCCTGCTTGAATTGCAAAATACTGTCTGCTGGGATGATGCTTATCTCAAGCCAACTCTTCAATATCCATGGCCACTGAAAACGATCGGTTTCGTATCGCGGTTGTCCGTTACTTTATATCTGTGGACCGAACTCGACCTAAATGCTACCCTTGCAGGCATTGATCGCGCTTAAATTTAAGCCTCTTGATCAGTCTTTTACGGGTAAATCAAATGCCTTATCCAACATTAACTGTAATTCACGATGATC
>JAMWFC010000118.1:0-169399 GCA_027475525.1 Macrolepiota albuminosa
AAGCCGGGTTCAGACCTGCATAGTCAATGTCCGCACAGGTAGACCATTTGGGGTCCGTGTAGGCAGCAGTTGGAGGAGTCGTCAGCGAGGTGTGGACAAAGCCTGTAATATCGTCGTCAAGCAACTCAGACAGTTTTACCATCAAGAAACATATACCCTCGATATCACCAAGAGCCGAGTAGAGAAGTGGCCCAAAGGGAGGCGCGATTAAACCCTGGACCGAAGTCTCTTCAATACCATCCGCCCATGAGTTGAGGGTGATGTTATGCATAGTATCCCACTATCAGCAGATGAGTTGTTTATAAGATGACACCGGTATGATACGTCATACATTGAGCAAATCCCGTCCACCATAGATAGTCGAACCAGTGCCATAAAGCCAGTGGTTTGAGTCAAAAGGATCGATTACAAGAGCTAAGCATTGTGCCTGAGCAAGCTCCACATTCCGTTAACATTTCAAGACGAACCTTCCATCATCCATCCAATTTGCAGGTCTCCTAGGGTCAAGTCCACAGAACTTGGTCCGAGCCATGGCGCAAGTGCATCATTGTAGGCGTAATACTTGGCAATAGTTGGATAACTTGGAGACCAAGCCCAAAGGGGGGACCAAGTAGTGCCACTGTCTGTGGAGCGGAAAATCTGGCCATCTGGCCACCAAGAGTTGAGGGCAGCAACCATAATAGTGCCCGGCTTCTGAAGATCGACAGCGACACCTCCGAAGCCGAAATATAGGTCACTACCGGACACCGGAGTAATATCTTTCCCTATGTTTGAGCATGATCATCAGATGTACGAGTACAAGCCTTGAGAATCTGAGGCGTACAGGTTCCATCCACAATTGAGTATCTCATAACCGAACCAGAAGTCCCATCATACTACGCATCAATCAGTGGATGAATTTCAAATCACCGATGCACGCACAGGGCCAGCGCCATCTGAGTATGAAACATATAACGCCTGCTCATTGGGTGATATGGTACCCTTGTGTGGAAGGTAAGTCGTGTTTTGCCCGGCAACGGCGCTCCCTGATACAGACATTGTATATATCAATTTCTTTCTTTGCTGTCATTCTAAACTCACATGAAGTTCCGCCGTTGGTAGTGATGAACACATTGGTGGAACCTGCGTTAGCAACCCCAACGAAGATACGGGGTGTCGCTGACCCTGACGTACCAGACGACTTGTCGAAGGTGACCCAAGCAATGCCTATTAGTAGAGTTTGTGGGTATCGTAAGAATAATGGAAAATATAGCGCACCAACTATATCATTGTTATACCCGGTCGTGTCCGTGGGATCGGGAATATAGGTCCCTGGCGGATAATTAGAGAATGTTGCATCTACTTTTCGGACAAGTACCTAGGCTTGGAAAAGAAGTGACCTGGGTCCAGGTAACACCAAAGTCCATAGATTTCCAGAGACCGTTACCACTTCTGGCACCAAAGAAAAGAATAGAGTTGTTATTAGGGTCTACTGCAAGTCGCTAAAACTGGAATTTAACATTGTGACGTATTTCAAGCGTTCAATCGTACCTCCCCCCTGAAACTGAATTAGAATTGGAACATAGAGTATGTGTTTGTCCTTACATTCCACGGCCTGGCATATTGCCTCCAACTTTGAAGGGGAGCGGAGAAGAAGTGAAAGTTGCACCATAATCCGTTGAAACAAGTATTTGCCCATTGTTGGGATCCCATGAATTGGTGTACATTCCCGTAGCCTGTACAAAAGGGTTGATGCCTTAGCCCTGCAACTTTAACACATGCATACCAAATAGAGGCGGGAAGGCGTGATTGGATCAGTTGCAAGAGCATCTACACCCCAATAGTTCCATCGTGAATTATCGGCAAAGTCAAGCAAAGGAGTCCAGGAGTTGTCTGAGTTCAGTCTGTATGCTCCACCAATGTCCGTGCGAGCATAAGCGACACCCTAAATAGACGACTTGAGCTTGCAACACCAAAGGTATCAGGAAAAGTACCTTTTCAGTTGGATTAAATACGATCCCGGGCACAAACCCGCCGCCGCCGCCTATCTTGACATTCTTCCATGTGTAAGCTTGGGAGTTGACTGCATAGGCAAAGGGGCAGATGACTGTCACGGCTAAAACAGTCAATATTTCCGACCTGAGCATATTTGGATTGGGCGATTTGTTCAGATCCTACGTGTTCCAGGTATTATATATACTAGTGGGGTCCATAGTGTCAGGTCCGCTGTTTTGTGAAGATGAGCGACCGATAAATCAGCGGAGGCCCGAACTAACATCCGAGGAATTGGCGGAAGGACCAAGTCGCATTAACGTAGGCAGCGGTCCAGATACCTATCATTTGTGATAACTTTACCCGTCAAGTAACCTATGCTGGAGGTTGGAGGTGAGCAAACCAGGACACATAGACGCATAAAACCCCCTCAGACCTCGAGACCGAGAGCTCAAGATCATCAGGTGGATTTTGGTTGATTTCTCTCGTGCTGGCATTGGAATACTTTTTTCATCCACACAATCCCTGCAGGAAACTAAAGGCGTGTGTTCATTTGCCATTCAATACCAGAAAGACCTTCCACTCATGCCGATAGGGAGTTCACAAGCTCATGTAAGGCATATTTGCACCTAAGAAGGGAAGCACAGACTACAGACATCGATGTTGAATTATCCCCAAAGCTTAACGGTGTGGTTCTGCTAGAAAATTCAAGCGCCAATCCGAAAAGGAGAGTTGACTTACCTCATCCATGAGGACACATACATTCACGTGCATGACCACGCGGGCCCGGGATCAAATATCCTTTCCAATTCGCACCTAGTGGCTTTGATAACTTGTTCATCCTATCCTACAGATACCTACTCTCATGGTCCTAGAAAACTACGTCCCAGATGGAACTGGTCTCTGTAACCCCTCTCCCCTTGCTGAACTCTCACATCTACATGCTCTGAAGGTCCCCGGGCGTCAATTCAATGATAGACGTACTTCTCGTGCATTGATGGCTGACAGGTTGAAAACTGCGAGTTCACCTTGTTGCTGTGACTCTATCAACTCTCGTTTATGACGCTTTATAGATTACACCTGATCTCAATGTATCAAATCCCTGTACACCGTCGGACAGCACTCTAGTAATTGTAACTCCACGCATCCCATCAAATGCCTTTCAGCTACCGCCTTTGCCCCATATTCCATCTCTACAACTCCATCCAATTCTCTCAGAAACCGTAACTACTTCTCCTGTTCAATGGACAACCTCACGCCTCCTGTCGTTTCAAAACATCACATCTAAGATGGAAAACAAATGTCAAGATCAAGGAACTGTACCTGTTATCCACTCAAATGATCCGTATATTCCCTGGACTCCTGAAACGAGGCGTCAAGTTCTTCATTCTTTCGTCGGTCATTCCCCTGATCTGAACGCTAATACATACGGATACCCTCGTACTGCTCTTCAGTTGGCGCCAACTTCATCGAGAATTGGAAATCAGCCAAGCGGGGCACTATTCAAGCGCATGAAATTGTCGGCAAATTTGAAAAATTTGACAAGTTTGGTTAGTAAGAACCTTAAACAAGTGGCGAAGCGGATGTCAAAGTACAAGGATGCTACTCCAACGCTGGACTCTTCAGAACTCAGCTTTTCCTCCTATTGCCTGTCATCCAACTCTTTCGAACCGAAGGATGCAATTACACTGTCTGCATGGCTCTCTGATCGACAGCACAAACAATTTGAGTATGAGAAGACTTCACCAACTGGAATGACGCTTGAAGAGTACGAAGAATGGGGTAGCTGGACTCACTTGTCACAATCTGCGTCGATGAAAGTCGATGATATCGAAGCACTTGATGGTTTGCCTTCACCTCGCAAGAGTCGGTCAGAATTATTTCTCAAGTCCCAGCCACAATCGGTCATGCATTCTCCCCGAGTCGCTTCTTCAGATCTGAACAGAAGTAGTTTGAGAGGCACGTTGTCGGCACATGACAGAGCGATGCCTGGTGGTTGGACTTTTGGCTGACATGAATGAGTATTGCTCTTGAGTACTATATGCATGTATTCATATAAATATGATGATTATCGTTTGTATGGTGAATAACTCAGCCTATGAATGGGGAGCTTGTTGTATCTCAGTCTTCATGGGAAGTGCAAGAACAACAACCACCACCACCCCACCCCACCCCAGTCACAAAAACCATTAGAAAACAGTCCCCCATTTCTCATTTCTTCAAAAGATCCAATCATATTTTTGTAGCACACTAAACAAAACCCCTCTCCGCTGTTTACGTATATTCTTCTCTCATTTTTGTTCGATTCCTGTTCAATTTTCTTCCACACACTCTATCCTAATTTTGATCACTTCTTTCGTACCCAACACGAACTCCAGATCACATATTTCCTTCCTCAGAATCTCGAAAGCTTCTAAAACCTTAAAAAACTTAATCAAACTTTGATGTCTTCCTTGTCAGAGTTTTGTGGCAGTGTTAAAAATCAATTTGGATTGGCTTGGATTGGTTGTGATTGGGAAACTTGTTCGCAATCAGGTGACAATCAATTAATAACCCTCACAGAATCTGCCATCCCACGCCGCAATCTCGTTCAACAACTGGTGAATATCATCGCTCTTGACCTCTTTTCTTGCTTATCCTTGTACCACTGTATTCTATGGCTACAAACAATACTTATTTATGAACCTGTCCTTTTTGTAAGAAGAATTTCAGGCCTCAAGGTTTTTCCAGTCACCGCAAGAAGTGCGAACAATTGCATGCACCCGAAACTATTGCAACGAACAAACAGTATGGACATGACCTGCATAACTTTCTTCAATCTAAAAATGAGGCCCTTGAATCACGTTAGTATTTATCTTCTTATATGTAAGCTTGTTCAATGACATTCGTCTTCAAGATTTCTATGGTGCACCAATGATCGGGCAAGTTGGCGGTCAAGGTCTTTTTAATTATCATAACTTTATCAATTCAAGATGCTAAATGAGAAACAGGAAGTTTTGTTGGCCTTAGAGCAGAACATATAGAAGATGATGAATACATGGCACCTCGACTTGGTTTCAAAGGAAAAGGAAAAGCAAAAGGTGTGGATACGTTTACTCTTTTATTATGCCAATTTCATCATCAGTCATTGCAGAGAATGAGACAGCTCAAGCTAAATATGATGCTGCAGCATTTGATGCACTATTTTTGAAGATTCCAGAAAAACTAGCTGGTCCATCCAAACATCCTCTCGGTTTGTTTTTAATTGCTACAATATATTTATTAGGTCGCTTATGTCAAGCAGGTCCAACTCAATCAACAGTCACCTTTACTGCTGCAATTAATCAAAATCATTGTAAGATTACGGGCCATCATTGTAACTGCTTATTGATGTTTTTTAAGATATAGACAATCTCTCATCTCAATCGACAATGTCATCTTCAATATCTTTATCATTGCAATCTGGCTTTACTGAAGACACCATCCGTATCACATATCACTCCAAATATAATAAACCGTCCACAATCAAGTCTTTCGAGGAATATGGACATGACAACAATATACAGCCTCCACCATATCATCCTAAACCATGGCTTCTTTTTCATTCTGAGAGTGAATTTGACTTTGCAGAGATTGTCCACAACACCGGCATGTCAAATGGACAAGTTGATGCTTTAATCAAAGTAGTTCATAGAATGTTACAGAATCACAATGAATATTTCCTTATCAAGAATCATTCCGATTTAAAGCACCTATGGGCTAATGCATCTTAAATGTATGCTCCAGTACATGACAGTTTATTTATTCAAAACTATTTCTTATTCTTCCTAGTTTGAACGTGTAGAAATTAAAGTTGACTATGGCGAAGTCTCAAAAACCTTCGAGTTCTGGTTCTGTTCATTGAAGGAATTTGCATGAACAGTCTTAAAAGATGAATATTTAGGACAACTTGCTCAATTTGAAAGCATGATGCTTGAAATATTTAGGAATGGAGAATGGATCCGATTTATTGATAATCCTTGAACGGCCAATCAGATGTGGACTGTTCAGGTATATTTTTGTCCTTTTTTTTTTCAAACTCTCAGCGCTAAACACTTTGATCAGTCTCAGCTTCCCCAAAATGGGTGACCACTTTTAATTACAATTTATGCTGACAAAACCACTATATCTACATTCAATGGAAGATCGTGCCACCCACTCATGGCAAGAATTGATAATCTCCCATCTAACATCAAGAATGGCAAAGGGCTAGGTGCCACCCAAGTTGTTGGTTGGCTTCCAGTTGTACAAATTTTTTCTTTTTTCCTTTACATCATCTGATTGATCAATTTTACAGTTCAAAGATAATTCTGCTGAACATTGAATACCCAGATATATCAATTTCAAGAAGAAAGTTTACCATGCCTGTATCAAGCATATTCTAGCTACCATTGAAGAGGAGTCCTGTGTTGGCAATATATTCAACTGCGGAGGAACAAATCAATTACTCTACTCATTTATATTTCTACTTGCTGCAGACTATGAAGAGCTGTACGTTTTAGCTTTTTAGCACTACTACTTCTCGATAAGAACCTAGATCTGTCATGACTCTTACACAAGGTGTGAAGAGTCTGTATTCTTGTCCTGTTTGTGAAGTTCCAAAAAATCAGTTATATGATCTTTCAAAGAAATGGCCAAGACGGACAGCGGATGTTGTGAAGGCACTGTTTGAAAAGCGCAATGAAATCAAAACTAAAACACAACTCAATAACTTGTTCAAGTTAAAAGGTCTTAGATGTGTTGAGGTAAGCACATGTTTGTGCTCTTTTTATAGGTTTACCTCACTCTATTATTTTTAGAATGCTTTCTGGAATATTCGCTTTTCAGATCCTCATGCAGCTGCAGCATTTGATGAGCTGCACAATAATGATCATGGCCTTGGTGGAAAACATTTGTTCAAGGAAGTAAAGTGGCTGATTGATGCAATGCCAGCTTCTCAGACTCGTACAGCAAGTAAAATCATTGGTGAACAGTAAGTTATTTTTTTTTACAATGTGCCTATCTCTCTACTCTAAAATCTATTCCTTTAGATTGAAAGCACTTCCTCCATGGTCTGGGCTGCACACATTTGATGATACATTTTTCTGAACCAATTTTACTGATAGAAATTATTTTTGTGATATTATGAAGGTTGGTATCTGTATTTAGTATTTTGCACTTATTAACTTGCATCTACAGCTATTTATTTTTGCAAGTCATAACATTTTAGCTATTGATGAAGATTTCATCAGTTATAAGCTACTTTGCGTCTTTAGGAAATATGTCAATATGGTTATGTGGGAAAACCTTGAGGTTCATACTTCTAAAACTATTGAAGCTGGTCGTAAATCTGTTGAAGATTTTGGTGAGGCTCTTGTGGTAAGTTTTTTCTGTCAACAATATTTTCATGCTTACATAGTCACAGGCATATGAGAATGCCCTTACAGAGACTATCCATAGCTATGAAGTTGAAGAAGATACAAGTAATCTTGGTGATGACTCAGACACCAATTCTGATCATGATAACCAGCCTATGCCAAAACACATACAAAAATACAATTTTTCAAAATTGCACAATCAAACTCATGCATTTGATGATATTGAGGACAAGGGAGTTCTTGGTAGATACACTACCAGACTGTTTGAAGGCCGGCACAAAACTCTAAAGCTTTGATATAGGACAAAGACAAATTTCAAGAATATTGCATCTCAAGTGAGTATATTTTCTTGATTTAAATTATATTATACTAAATACAATGAGATTCTCACTGCTGAACTTACGATGGTTGTTGCAAACATTTTTTGAAAACAAATCAACTTTTCCCAAGGAAGCTGAAAACAAACCTAGTAGCAAAGACTGTGGCCTCAATGCTGATGCTCTAGCCAATAAATCTAATACCCACCAATTTGGAAACATCTACTTGGGTTCACCGAACAAAGCCACATCATTCGATTTGATTGAACAAGAGCATTATAATGATCCAGCATTCCACAACTTCTGCAATTATAGCCTTCATATTGTCACAGAACTTTTGCAGAGAGATGACAGCCCTGTTAAGCTCAAAGAACCTCAAACATTTGTGTCACAATTGCGAAGCCTCAGTTATGTAAAAATAGCAAGCTTGTCTTTAGAAGAAATCACATTAACAATCTCACACAATCCTTAGATAACTCAATACAAGCTAATTGAACCAACATATGAATCACTTGTTGACTGGCATGCACATACTGACATTCTCCATGCCAATCCAGATTGGCATGAAGCACCGAGATTTGACACAGTTATCTTCAACAATGAGTCTCGCTATGAATTTGCACGCCTTCTCTTTGTTTTCATTCTACAATTGACATCAGAATTTCATAATAGTGACAAGACCGTTCTCATACTACTAGCTCTTGTCTCACCTTTTGCCAAAGTAAAAAAGATGACAAAGAAAGATAAAGATTTCCGGCTTCTTCATATTCGAGAGATGCATGATAAAACTCGAGTTATTCCAATGCATTCAATTATCCGTGGATCATATATTGTATCAGAAGAAGCAGGATCAAAGGACTCACTAATTGTTGATATTGTAGATTCAGACATGTTTCTTAGAATTCATGCCATGTATCCACTTTGAGGCTTGTGCTATCCACAGAAGACATAGCCAAATCTTTTGAACATGGTGATCTGAATAGACTTTTGTAAATATAAAAGTGTTTTCAGTCCATGCAAATAAAATTACCATGTACTGCTGCTGCTTCTTTTGACAGCCTCAGATTTCAAGAGTTTCTTAATCAGAGTGGGAGTTGAGAATGGTGTGGAAGTTGCAAAATCTGATAATCAAGTCAGATGACACTCTAAAGCATTGACAATTTGCTTACAATCAGAGTTATCTTTCAGCAACAGAGATAATTACATGTTGCTGAGAATCTTGAGTGGAAGCTTTAGAAGAAGCCACAGACAATGGGAATATATTCAAAGGAAAGTGAGAAGAGAGTGAAGAACAAAAAAAGCACAGGGCATACGTGAAGAGCCTGTCAGGATTGGTAACGCTCAAGAAAACTAAAGTAACATATGTTAATGAATAAACTGCAATTTATATATGGGTCAAGGTGCTGACTTTGATGTCCGGTTGGAACATTCCTGATGAAATTGAGATATGAGAGGGACATGACACTGTTTGTGGCTGATCTTTAATATAATGACACATAAAATGAATCTAGCATCAGAACATACACCAAAGTCAGATTTTGACTGTTGACTTGCGTATCTTGAGGCAGAGGAGCAATGTTAGAAAGATGTGCTTTTGCAGTCACTAGTTCTTGAGCAACCAATAGTTTTTGCAATTTGTCTATTTCTTTTTCTGAAATAATAGGTACTATAACATCATAGATACTTGCTCGTTTGAATTCAGTGTCCAAAGCTCTTGCAGTCTTGCAAAATTGAGAATGAAGATACTTCAATTGTTTTACCTCTACAGGGCTGTGGGTGCTCTGCATTATGTAACAAGTTCAACTGGATTATCCTTGAACAATACCAGACGCACCTCTGACTTGGGCCATGTCACATAGTAATCAATATAGTTCCATCTAGCATCTACAATAGCCACAGCAAAGATGACACAGGATCAGAGTATTCCTTGAGCAATGTCTTCCATTTTACCTGGAATCTCTGCAAAGCTGCTCTCTCTGCAAAATCACACTCAACATTGAGTCATCACAAAGTATCAATGACATACCCAAGGAACATCTTGTAAACTGTAATGGCCTTTGAACCTGTGATAATCTTCAATTTTTTGCCATGTTTCTCAAAGAATTCCGAGAAATCACATACAGACATCTCAAGCAGGAAATCTGATGGGCAGCGCAAATGTCGAGTGTGATCTTCCAGCTTCACCAGCAACATCTCTGCAGGAAACTCGGAACATGATTATGGTCAGCTATATACTGGGGAGAGATGATGTTGAGAAGCTCGGAACCTATGGAAATGCCCAGGTCTGTGGGATCACAAAGAAGCTGCCTGGCAATGTGGAGACCCTTCTTAATTTTAAAAGAGCCATCAATGTCAGGGTCATTAATGAGGCCTTTCCAGCCAATGGTTGTCCTGGGTTTCTGAGGATATGTCAGATAATGGGCGGCTAAGCAGAATAGGTAGAGTTATCTTGATAGAATGTGGTGAGCATGGGATGAGTAGCAGTGAGAAAAGATCAACTTACAAGTAGGCACGCATAATGACGAGAAGATTTGGCCAAAAATCGAGCTTGGCCTTGAGAAATTTTGCGTACTTGACGGCCTGTCCAGAAGAATGGATGGAGCAGGAGTAATCAACATAAGGAGACGATTGTCAAGGCCTATGAGGATGTGGGCAGCACTGTAGTGTGCGGACACAATTGTCTTTTGTGTATTGGGGGTAGAGACAATCTCATGACAGAGAAGTGCAGGCTGGACAAAAGGGTCATACTAAGAGATGGTGAGTGAGGGTCAGACAACAGAGAAGAGAAGAGTACATACACCAATGACACAACGGTCTTGGATGTACTACTAGACCCAGCACCTCCAGCTGTGACAAGGATGCGGCTCATGAGCCCCTCGATGCCTCGAAACCACATATCATGGACTTTGAGTGTCTCTAAATACACACGGAGTGAATCGGAGACATCTTCAAGCGCCTTGTGACCACAATATGCAAGCATCTTGGCACCCACAATGTCAGAGGAGTCGTTTGCAAGATGGAAACCCATGTCTCCCATGAGCGAGACCCATGGAGACATCAAGAAGATGCCACCGATGCAAGAGGTTGGTGGATATAGGGGCACACTTTCTATGGGATGTAACATGTGGAAAAGTAATGCAAGAGCAAGGTTGCACCCCTGCGGAGTCGCCAACAATGTACATGTCTTGTGGGCTGCACCCACTCACGATGACATGCTGTAGGCCCTCGACAGCTTGTATGAGCTGGGTTGGAAATTTCACCATAGGTAGTATAGCTGGTGATGCATTAATATATCAGTGGTTTTTTTTGACCATATTTGGCAGTAGCTCATTATAGCAAACCCAACATTTTTGCCTTCTTCTCCGAGTTTTAGCCATATGTAATTCCAAAAAAATGCACTGAAATCCTGTAACGAGATAACATAACCTCTACCTGTGATGATTTTTCCGTAAGTGTTCCCATATCTATAGAATAGGATGATAGGCTTCTACTTGGGCTGAGCGCATCAAGGGACATTATAGGCCAACTGACATTTGACACACTGGAGACTCTAGTGACCAGCTTGAGTACAGAGCAGCCCTAGCTCTGTCGCTCTATTACAGAACTTATCCATTTACCCTAGTCACTAGCTACCAGGCCTTCAGCACACTCCATTCACTTATCCCAAGGACGAAGAAGGCTCAGAACAAATAGCGCTAACACGACAGCGGGAGAGGACTCTAACTAAACCCTGATCACTTCCAGAAGGAGTCAGCAGTAGTCGCTGCCATTTGTTGATGCACTTCAATCAGAAGTCTAAAGGGATCAATAACGACGACATAGGATATATTTATACCCAACAGCTAGACTTGTCAGGAACTAGTACAATGAGTAGCGCTGACATTAGTGCTCATGGCATCTGTCAAGGATTTTTCAACCATACCCCGGAACTGCCTGACCAATTGGAGTTATAATAAAAGTGAGCGGACCCATATAAATTCTAAGTCAATATAGAGTCGCCGTTGATAGGACCCTATACAGGATTAGCACATCAACGGCAGGCTACGGCAATGCGGCACTGGCTCGGAATACCTTAGCGCATGCTAATTAACCAATTTTGGCGATATTTGATGGCCATGCATGGCAAGAAGCAGATCTGATCAATGATAGCACCGACGGCAGACAGAATGACAACTGACAGATGGCATCAGCCACTGACGACAGCGCTTAGCGAGAAGATTGATGATTTATCAAAAACTGACGGACAGCTTGGCGTTTGACCTTGGCATCTGACATTGCTTAGCGCCTCGATTTGGCGCCTGACATCGCTAAGCCTTTTGGACAGACAGAAGGGTGATGGATTGATAGTTTAGCATCGCGATCTGCCACCTGGCGTTGCTAAGGGTCTTGAATGGACGGTAGGAATCTGAAACCGTTGGAGCTACCCCTATAAAATTTTCTAGTTTACCGCACTTTGGCAATGATTAGTCACTGGCAACAGTGAACTTCTTGTAGTATAAAAAGTACTTACCAACTTGTACATACCCAGCCAAGAACAGAGTTTCCTGCTCCCTTTACTCCAGTCTCCCTTACGGTGATAGGACCCCATACAGGATCAGCGCATCAACGGCAGGCTGCAGCAACGCAGCACGGGTCCAGGATACCTTAGCGCGCGCTAACTAACCATTTTTGGCAATATTTGACGGCCGTGCACGGCAAGAAGCAGATCCAATCAATAATAGTGCTGACGGCAGACAGAATGACAACTGACAGATGGCATCAGTCACTGACGACAGCGCTTAGCGAGAAGCCTGATGATCTATCAAAAACTGATGGACAGCTTGGCGTTTGACCTTGGCGTCTGACACCGCTTAGCGTCTCGATTTGGCGCCTGACATTGCTTAGGTGCTCTGACGGACAGAAGGGTGATGGAGTGATGGTTTAGCTTCACGATCTGTCGCCTGGCATCGCTAAGGCTCTTGAATGGACGGTAGGGATCTGAAACCGTTGGAGCTACCCCTATGAAATTTTCTAGTTTACCGCACTCTGGCGTCATTAGCCACTGGCAACGGCAAACTCATTGTAGTATAAAAGTACTTACCGACTTGTACATACAGCATCAAACAATAGACCAGAGTTTACTACTCCCCTTTCTTCAGTCTCCCTTACGCTCGAGATTTCATTTACGGTTGGCAACGTCGAGCTCGTCGGCAGCTGCAGACTTCATCGCTAGCCTTTGACTTATTCGCACCTTGCATCTATGGCAGGCATTTACAACGCTTAGACTTTGCTAAGCTTACCGCGCTCTTGCCACTTACGTTGCCGTGTTCACTTACCGCTCCCTTCATAGGCACTTTACCTTAGCGCGTTACGCTTGCCGTTCCCCTTACCGACTTTTCTTCATTTTCATAGGCGCGTTCTCTGGGACCTGCCCGGGACTCCTCACATCACTTATAGCGTGCCCAACACAAGCAATTGGTACGGTAACACTATAGTAATATTTGTTACTAACTAAACTCTGGGCGTCATCAAATTGGAGCCCACCACGAGGGATCTCTAGGGCAGAATTCCGCCAGAAACCCGTCTCCAGCGTAGGTGCCGCCTGCTAGAACAGTCGGCAGAAGGCATAGCTCCTTCCCATCCATCAACTCCACAACCACCTGGTGCCTTACCGGGTCTCTCTCTTGCACAGAAACTACAGAACGCCACTGTAGACGAATTTCCTGACCTCTTCCCGCGTTCTCTCAACTTTATCGCCGATGACCTCTTAGCGTCGCCGCTTGCCGTACCGCAACCAGTCACCCCCATTACTCCATTAACGCCTCTTTCTCAACTCATTTCTCTTACCCTGTCGCCAATCTCTAGAACCCCTTCCCCACTACCGCTAACCGAACTCGTTACCACCATCGCCATGGAACAACAAGTTCAGCGCATGCCACCATGCAACCACTTCTCGGCACTGAAATGGGATGAGTCCAAGCCACGGGAGCTCTCCCAGTATTTCAAGGAATTAGAGTATTTATTCAGAGATTGTGGTATTACCGACCACACGCAGATGAAAGAGTACGCGGCAAGATACATATCATATGACACGGCAGAGATGTGGACAGGCCTCGCCGAGTTTGCCGCCTTTGTTCCTGCCGCCCCACCCGTTCCAGCCCAAGGAGCTTCGTATGAAGGCTGGAAGACGGCAGTGATTCAGTTATACCCTGGCACTGAGGAGGCTACCCAATACACGGTAAACAAGTTGCAGAAATTAGTACAGGAATCTTTCAACAACGGCACATCTTCGCTTGGCACGTTCTCTATATATTACCGCAAGTTCCAGAAAATCGCTAGGTGGCTTCTGCAGAATGGCAAGCTCTATATTAACGAGGAACGTCGCCTATTCCAGCAAGGCATCCCAACTTCACTGTGGACTCGTATTGCTTGTCGCCTAGAAATTGTTTATCAGACCCATCACCCTGACGAGCCCTATAACGTTGCTGACATCTTTGAAGCCGGTAAATGGGTTCTCAAGGGAACGGACACTGGCGTTGGGCTGCAACGCGCTAGGACGAGCCCACCACCTGAGCGAACTAACGGTATCATTCCCATCCTGCCTCCTGCTGCCAACTTCGTTAAGAAGGAGGATCTCAACGCTGCCGTTACCGCTGCTGTCGCTTCCGCCAGGACTTGTATTGAAACTATGATTACCACCAATCTCGCTAACCAACCTGCTAATGTACCTGCGTCTGGCCCTTGCCACTTCTGTGGGGAAATTGGCCATACTATGACTAGAGGACACTGCATAACTTTAGAAAACTACATTCGGCAAGGAAGGATTTGACAGGCTATCAACAGCAAGATAGTTCTCACCACTGGCGCCACCATCCCCAACTACCCAGACAAGAAGTCCTTCCAGGAGCGAGTTGATGAATGGCATAGGCGCAACCCAGGACAAATCGTTACCGGCACGCTTTCTGGCAACGCCAACCCCGACTCTGAACAGGCGACCCAACAGCAAATGATTCATGAGGTCTTACACTTTGACAGCGTTGGCGACCACCCTACTTTCTTGTGAGAAGAACGTATCACCAAGCTCCAACAGGAATTGGATTCGCTTAAGAATCAGGTCTTTGATGGGGTTGAAGTTAAGCAGCCTAAACAACCTCTTAAAGGATACAAGCCAATGCCTCCTGCTAGCAAGTTACCGACTCCCACTCCTGCCGCACCGCCTGCTACTACTCCTGCTACCACTCCAGAACCATCGTCGACTGCTGCCGCTCCTGAACCACCCTTGCCGCCTCTCCATCCCTACTCAGGGATTCCTGACCGTTATCATGCACCCGCACAACAAAACTTTGCCGCTTCCGAGAAACGTCCTGAGGGTGGCTACCGACCTACCACGCCAATTTTCGACATCGAAAAATCTAACCACGTCTTCAGCCGCATTATGAAAACCGCCGTCACCTTGTCAGTAGAAGAACTTTGCAGCATTGCTCCCGACGTTTGCAACCAAGTCAAAACGGCAGTTACCCCTCGACGACCCTTGGCGACAACCATTGCCGAGGTCGAGGATCTCGATGATGCGCTCCCTGGTTTTTCCGTTACCGTCAATTCTTTGGACGCTGAAGACTCTCCTGCCGACACCATCGCTAATGCCACCTCTGTGGACCTAGTAGAGACCTATCTTAGGTCAGTAGACCATGGAGAAGACCCTGCAATCCTTACCGTCGCTCAAGAATCGCACGCTATTTGCTCAGTCGCGCTAACCGTAGACAATAAGCACGAGGTAGAGGCAATTGTGGATAGCGGGTCTCAGATCATTTCTATGGCAGCAGAAGTCGCTAACGATTTGGGTCTCATTTACGACCCTACAGTGATACTAAACATGCAGAGTGCTAACGGTACGGTGGACAGATCTCTAGGCCTCGCCAAGAATGTGCCGTGCACCCTTGGCAACATTACGTTTTATCTTCAGATACACATTTTACGCTCCCTGGCATACGACCTACTACTTGGCAGACCCTTCGACGTCTTGGCGCGATCAGTCGTCAAGACAGTTACCAATGACGAGACCACTTTAACTATTAGCAACCCCAATTCTGGAATCCGACGAACGGTGCCAATGTTCCCTAGAGGACAACGAAAAGGCGCCCGCGCTAAGCCCCTGGAGTTTACCGACCAACACGCCAACGAGCCTCCCCACCGGTGTTTTCACAGACCATCGAGGAGGTGATTGGCGACGATCATGGAGATGTGGCGCTAACGCTGGAATATGACCATTCTACTGGTCTTGTAAATGTTGTGTCTACCGCTTTTCTTGACGAAGAAGTTTTAACTACTCTATCCGCTACCGACGCTGAGCTTTCCCAGAAAAATCAAAACATTACCGACTCTGCTCTAGCTTACTTGTACCTTACCGCTTCCGAATCCTTTCAAAATATTGCATCTACCAACACCTATCTCACTACCCTTCCTGGAGCCTCGTCTCCTGCCGTTCTTGGACTTGCCGCTCCTCAGGCTATAATTCCCCTTTCCACCTCTGTGTATAACCAAGCTAATGCTCCCAAAAGGAAAGGGGTTCAAGTCAAAAAGAAATATAAGCCAGTTGCGCTTAAAACAAAACCCGTCGCTACGCACTCTCCCGAGACGTTTAGAATCGAGCGCCAGATCATTGGCGACCCTCTTGCCGACATGCCAGTCTTATCACCGAATCTGCCACCCTTTCAGCCCATGGGACGTTTTACCGCGGAGCGCCGACAACAATTCGTGAAGGAGCATGACACAGGATTTTTGACCAAAGATGAGTTGAATGTCTTTACCGATCTCGTTGCTAAGCAGGATAAAGCCTTCGCCTGGGAGGACTCGGAACGCGGCAGTCTACGTACAGATTTCTTCCCGTCTGTTGTAATCCTGACCATTCCTCACGTGCCGTGGACTGAGCACAACCAACCTTTACCGCCTGGAATCGAAGCCGAGGTCTGCCAAATTATTAGGACCAAGATAAAGGCTGGCGTATACAAGCCCTCCAATAGTTCTTACCGCTCCCGTTGGTTTTGCGTTCTCAAAAAGAACGGCAATCTCTGCATAGTCCACAGTCTTGAACCGCTGAATAGAGTCACCATACGACACTCTGGCGTGCCGCCTTTCCCTGACCATGTTGCTGAGTCCTTTGCCGGGCATATTTGTGGCGCCACCCTTGACCTCTACGTTGGCTACGACGAACGCCTGATACACCCTTCTTCCTGGGATCTCACTACTTTTCAAACTCCGTTTGGCGTGTTACGCCTAGTTACTTTGCCGATGGGCTGGACAAACTCAGTCCCCATATTCCATGATGACATCACTTTCATCCTCCAACCCGAGATACCGCATAATGTCCTAAGCTTCATTGATGACGTTGGCGTCAAAGGCCCCAAAGACTGGCGACTTGTAAACGGCTTACCGGCGACCCATCCTGACAACTCCAACATTTGCTTAGCACTATGGGAGTTTTTCCAGCTGCTCAATTGAGTTCTCCAACATATGAAGTATAGCGGTGGAACCTTTAGCAGCCACAAACTTCTCCTTTGCGCGCCAAGGTTCAAAATACTTGGTCACATCTGCACTCCTGACAGTCGTGTTCCCGACAAGTCTCGCTTAGCACTCCTGGAGCGATGGGGTCCTTGCCGTGACTTATCTGAAGTTCGTGCCTTTCTTAGTACCGTTGGCGTGCTCAGGATATTCGTCAAGAATTTTGCCCATCGTGCACACGCCCTTAACCGACTCACCCACGCTAACGAGCCCTTTGAATTTGGGCCAGACCAGGTCACTGCACAACGAGACTTAGTAAAAGCCCTACAAGACGCCAAACCCCTAGTTCCCATCAACTATAGCTCTGCTGATCCTGTTATCTTGGCGGTGGATACCTCGTACATTGCCGTTGGCTACTTCTTGTGCCAGTGCCTTAGCGACAATCGGAAACAGCAACACTACAACTGCTTTGGATCCATCACGCTAAACGACAGAGAGTCTCGCTACAGTCAGCCTAAGCTAGAGCTCTATGGACTCTTCAAAGCCTTCCGGTCGCTAAAGATGTATCTGATTGGCGTACGGAACCTGATTGTTGAAGTCGACGCTAGGTACATCAAAGGCATGCTGCAGAATCCCGACATCCAGCCATCCGCTAGCATGAACCGTTGGGTGGTCGCTATTCTTATGTTTCACTTTGAATTGGTACACGTCAAGAGCTCTTTCCACGGACCAGATGGACTCTCTAGGCGACCACGGCAACCTGGCGACCCGGCAGTTTGGTACACGTCAAGAGCTCTTTCCACGGACCAGATGGACTCTCTAGGCGACCACGGCAACCTGGCGACCCGGCAGTGAAGCCACAAGCTGATAGCGATTTCGAGGACTGGATCGACAGATTACATGGTTTCGTGCACCTCATACAACAGCCAATTCCACTACTACGACGGCAACAGCCTACCAGTATCCTTTTACATCCCATTGTCCCTTACCGCCCCGAGATCTTTAGCGCACCCCTCACATTCTACACAGCAAGCATTCTTGGACAAGACTTGCCTCCAGTAAAAGTCGTACAGGAACCCCATCTGCTAAGAGAAGACAGCAGAAACTTGACCTACAATGCCGTTCCCCGATCCGCCAAGGCAAAGGCGGAAGACAGTCACCTGTTAGTAGTCGAACAATGGATACAAGACCTTAAGCGATCTACAGGCCTTACCGACGAACAATACATGACCTTTATCCGATATGCCACTCACTTCTTCTTTACCGATAACCGCCTTTGGCAACAAAATTGAGATGGCGCTCACAAGCTGATCATCAAGCCAGAAAGTCGCTTACGAGTTCTGCGCGCCATGCATGACGAGCTAGGACATAGAGGTCTGTACGCTACCCGAGCATCTCTGTTAGAACGATTCTGGTGGCCACACGCTAGTGCCGACATCGCCTGGTACATTAGGACATGCCACCTCTGCCAAATTCAACAAACATGCCAAGTGCTCATACCGCCAACCATTGCAACACCAGCTCCCCTCTTCAGCAAAATCTACGTCGATACCATGCACATGCCTAAATCCGGTCGCTACAAGTACATCATTCAAGGTCGTTGCTCGCTAATCCACTGGCCTGAATTTCGAATGCTGCAGAGAGAAAATACAGAGGCGGTCGCCAAGTGGCTATTTGAGGACGTCATTTGCCGTTGGGAAGCGCTAAGAGAAATCGTCACGGATAACGGTGCGCCCATCATCAAAGCACTAACATATCTTGCCAAGAAATACAATATCCATCATATTCGAGTATCTGGCTACAACAAACGCGCCAATGGCCTGGTAGAGAGACCACACTTTGACATTCGACAAGCACTCTTCAAGGCAGTCGATGGCGACGAGTTTCGTTGGAGCGAAGCGACATATTCAGTATTTTGGTCAGAAAGAGTTACCATTCGTAAGCGCATGGGTTGTTCTCCCTATTACGCGGCTACTGGCACCCATCCGTTACTCCCTGCCGACATTATAGAAGCGACCTACCTTCAGCCAGCACCCAACAGCATCTTAGCGACTACCGACCTGATCGCCAGACGAGCTATTGATCTCCAGCAAAGGAAAGAAGATTTAGAGCGACTTCACAAGGTAGTCTTTAGCGCCCGTCGCCAAGCAGCCCTACGATTTGAGACCGAGCATAGCGCTACTATCAAGGATTACAACTTCCCAAGGGGCGCGCTAGTGCTTATGCGCAACTCCAAAATCGAGACCTCATACAACAAGAAAATGCACCTGTGCTATCTAGGACCCTTGGTAGTTATCTCTCGTAACTGTGGAGGCACTTACGTGCTCTGTGAATTAGATGTTTCAGTACTACATCAACCTGTTGCCGCCTTTTGCCTATTGCCATATCTCGCCAGAGAACACATTGACTTGCCGCTTGAAGCGCTAGATATTGACACCGCCAAGCTGAGAGAACTTGAAGAAACCGAATTATTGGACGATGATGACTTGCCGACTTTAGTTGAAGAAGAAGAAAATGATTAGAAAAGAATATATTGATGAGCTCCCTTTTTCTATTACTTATCTTACTTATCTTTCTTGCCGATACTTACTGTACTATATCCAACAGACATTACCTTACATAGTCAAGTCGCAGCGCTAGCGTGTCGCCAACGCTTAGCGCCCTGCGCAACTCTCACCAAGGGTTTTTCGCTATGATGATTTACTGAGTGTTTCCCTTTTTCCTCAAAATTTGTCTAAGTCCCTCACCTACTACTCCTCTTGCTAAAACCTACTTTAGAATACTTACCGCTCGTCTTCCCTTTGCCTTACTTGACTTACCCTGTGATGGTTCACTAACTCAGACTAGACTCAATTCCTCCACTCAGTAGGGAAACAACAAAATTATATAAAATACGAGGCGCCAAGAAAAACAATATACAAAAACGGCCTATCTACGCTAAGGTCTGTTTACTCGCTATCATCCTCCATCGGCAACAAGTCGTCAGAAACTGGCAGAGAAGAGTCGCGAAGGGGAAGCAGGTCACCAGGCAATATGTTATTCGTGGTTTGCCAATCCATAGCGGCTTGGCAATTCGCCTGGTAGTCGCGAAGAACGCTAAGGCTACGACCCAGGTTGGAGTAGCGCAACCTTAGCGCCATTAGCTGCCCTCGGACTCGCTCCCGCTCTCGCTCCATTGCTGCCTCCATTGTTGCCGCCCTCCTCAAGAACCTCTCCAGCATCTCCCGCGGGTTAAGCGCCACCACTGGGTACACGAGATCTTGTCTCAGCCAGTTAAAAGCGTCGCCAGTGACCGTTGGCTGCGGCTGGGGAGTCCACAAGGGATTGACTCTGGTGACCACGGGGCGCCTAGGCTCTAGTCCAGCAATGTCCTCGGGGTCTGATACTTCCCAAGGGGCAACACTACTGTAGGGAGGCAGCCAGCACCACTCAGGCTCCTCCCTGGCAACTCCTGCCACTCCCTCCCCTTCGCCAGCCACCACCTCGTCGCCTTCCCATTGAGTAGCCAAGGTCTCTTCTTCACCCTCGGCGTCCTCATCCCCTCCCGTTGCCGCCCCCTCTGCCTTCTCCTCCTCCTTCATCTCGACATCTGCGGGAGCGTCTTCCCGCTCCTCTTGAGGCGCCTCCTGCTCTCCCTCCTCCTGCTCTCCGCCAAGAGACCTTGCCGCCAAGTGAATGGGCAACAAGAGACCGCTGGGGCCAGCCTCTGTGTCACGAGGCGGGAGGCAACTAGCCGCCAAGGCCTTCTCCAGGTCCTCCATTTCAGTGTCTTTAGGAGCTGGCGAGGGAGAAGGCGATGACGATACCACACGGGGGCGCTTTGCTTTGCCCTTCCCCTTGCTTGGGGAAGGGGCTTGACGTTTTTCTGGAACCAAAGTCCCTTGGCGCTCGCCGGCGCCTCAATTGCCGACAGATTCTGACCCATCTCCTTGGCACGTCGGCAACGCCAAGGAGGCCCGTCCAATTGCTGCCATGCCACCTGCAGCCACCTTCTTCTTCTGCCCCTCCACAAACTCTCTAGCCCTCCTTACCAATACCGCGTGGGAAAACGTCTTCTCGATGAGAGCATCTGGCACGCCGCCACGCTCACGACTCTTGGCCCCGTCGATGGTACAAGCGCGCTTCAGGGCACCACAACGGTAGCATGGCTGGGCCCCAGTCGGGAACCAGCAGCCTTCTGGGTCGTTGTCAGCCCAGCACTTGTCACACTAGCACTAAGAGTTAGCAAAAGACTCAAAAAGACAGAAGAGTTACTTACCGCTCCCTGCGCCTCCTTAAAAGCTTGCCGGGTCGCCAGGGAAACGGTCTTCTTTCCCTTCATCTCCTCCATGATGACCCTGGCCTCTTGCCCCTCGTCAAGAACGGCCTCCTCGCGACGCGGCAACAGCAGTCCTTTGAGCTCCTTGTCATCAAAACTGGACTGCGTTGGCGCCTAGAAGGATCACGGTAAATAAGGAGACTAAATTTTCCAAAGACCACTTACCGCGTATTGAGGAGCCGCCTTGCGACTCTACAGACGTTGTTAGCAACTGTCGGCAGCGGCAAGTGAAATTAGCACTTACCTTATGTTTGGAAGCACCTGCCAGCTTCCTCGGCGAGCCCGACTTGCTAGCCGGCAACACTGGGCTCAAAGTGCTGCCGGCACGACCACCCTGGCTGGATCCCTCTGCTACCGACTGCCTCTTGGCGGCAGGCACCTTCTCCGCAGCAACTTCCTCCATCTCTGCTGCCAACGCTGCCACCCTCTCTCGCTCCTCTAGCACCCTGGTAATCTCGCAGGCGTCTTGAGAAACCTCCTCCTGCCTTGCCGTGATCTCCTCCTCCACCTGCATGCGCGCTAACGGCGCCAACACCTCCTGTTTACTATGAGGTGACAAGTCAGACCAAAGCTAAGGTCAAAGGAATGGGTTAGGAATACTCACTCTGCCACAGGCACGCTTACCGTCATCGGCAAGGCACCGGACAGAATATCCTCCAACTCGTCCTCAATCGTTGGGACGGGAGGAGGCGCCTGGCAACTCGATCAGCTAGCGACACGGCAAGAGCTAGAGGTACTTATAAAACGAGCAAAAGGCACTAACCACTCCACGTCACGATGATCCAGGTACCGCGATTGGCACCACTCTCGAACCTCTATTTCGCAATCCCAGCCCACGCCAAGAACGCGCACCTCCAGCCACCGCTCGTATAACTTCATAATGGCAGTCACCAAATTTATAGGCGCGTCTGTGCCAACACCATCAATTCGCTTGAGGAAATTATTTGCCTTTTCGATATAGGTGGAGGCAGCGTTTTGAGCCTTGCAAGACGGTACAGGGGGCGGAGTTGGAATGCGGAAAGACATTTAATTTTAATAGAGCACCAGATAAAAGATGGGAGGAGAAACGAAGTCCACACTCATGCGCCAGGACTATAAACAAAATCTCAAAAATGCACGGACCACTTGTCACAAAAGCGGTAACGGTAGCCTTATTTGGTGACTGAGGACAGTCAATTTTTCAGTTGGGAGGAGATGATAGGACCCCATACAGGATCAGCGCATCAACAGCAGGCTGCGGCAACGCGGCACGGGTCCGGGATACCTTAGCGCGCACTAACTAACCATTTTTGGCAATATTTGACGGCCACACATGGCAAGAAGCAGATCCAATCAATGATAGCGCCGACAGCAGACAGAATGACAACTGACAGATGGCATCAGTCACTCATGGCAAGAAGCAGATCCAATCAATGATAGCGCCGACAGCAGACAGAATGACAACTGACAGATGGCATCAGTCACTGATGACAGCGCTTAGCGAGAAGCCTGATGATCTATCAAAAACTGACGGACAGCTTGGCGTTTGACCTTGGCATCTGACACCGCTTAGCGTCTCGATTTGGCGCCTGACATCGCTTAGGTGCTCTGACGGACAGAAGGGTGATGGAGTGATGGTTTAGCTTCGCGATCTGTCGCCTGGCGTTGCTAAGGCTCTTGAATGGACGGTAGGGATCTGAAACCGTTGGAGCTACCCCTATGAAATTTTCTGTCGCCTGGCGTTGCTAAGGCTCTTGAATGGACGGTAGGGATCTGAAACCGTTGGAGCTACCCCTATGAAATTTTCTAGTTTACCACACTCTGGCGTCATTAGCCACTGGCAACGGCGAACTCATTGTAGTATAAAAGTACTTACCGACTTGTACATACAGCATCAAACAATAGACCAGAGTTTACTACTCCCCTTTCTTTAGTCTCCCTTACGCTCGAGATTTCATTTACGGTCGGCAACGTCAAGCTCGTCGGCAGCTGCAGACTTCATTGCTAGCCTTTGACTTATTCGCGCCTTGCATCTATGGCAGGCATTTACGACGCTTAGACTTTGCTAAGCTTACCACGCTCTTGCCACTTACGTTGCCGTGTTCACTTACCGCTCCCTTCATAGGCGCTTTACCTTAGCGCGTTACGCTTGCCGTTCCCCTTACCGACTTTTCTTCATTTTCATAGGCGCGTTCTCTGGGACCTGCCCGGGACTCCTCACATCACTTATAGCATGCCCAACGCAAGCAATTGGTACGGTAACACTATAGTAATATTTGTTACTAACCAAACTCTGGGCATCATCAACGGTCCAAGTCTCATTTACGGTCGGCAACGTCGAAGTCATTGGCAGTTGCAGACTCTTGCTAACACTTGACACCCTCGTGCCTTGCAGATACGGCAGGCATTAACGACACTTAGACCTTGCTAAGCTTACCATGTTCTTTGCCGCTCCTATTGCTGTGTTCACTTACCGCTTCTTTCATAGGTGCTTTGTCTTAGCGCTTGACACTTGCCAATCCTTTTTCCGACTTTATTTTATTCTCATAGATGCGCTCTCTGGGACCTGCCCGGGACTCCTCACATCACTTGTAGCGTGCCCAACACAAGTTTTTGGTACGGTAACACTATTGTTATATTTGTTACTGATCAAACTTTGGGCATCATCACTGTTGGTCGCCGTGGGTCATAATGCCATTGGTCGCCGTTAACCATGTGCAAAAGGTTGCCATTGACAGGTCACTGTTAGAAGGAACCACAAGGAGAGGCGCTAGGAGGCGCAGATGGACTTTCTACCTTGGCAAACATGGTAGCACATAGTATATAAGATAGCTACATTATATGTAAATAACAACGAATCGTACCCTCTTGAGTTCCAAGTTACTCTTAGCATTCAAACTGTGTTAGCTTTGCCTGACTTTGTCACTAAGTTGGACGCTAGCCTTGTCTATATTGTCTTCCTTGCTTATGGTGCCACCTACAGGCACATTACGCTGCGCTCCTTGTTTTTCTTCTATATCTCTGCTTAAACTAAGACGCTTACTACCTACTAGGTAGCACCCAATGATAGGCTTCTACTTGGACTGAGCGCATCAAGGGACATTATAGGCCAACCGACACTTGACATACTAAAGACTCTAGCAACCAGTTGAGAATATAAAGCAGCCCTAGCTCTGGCAACCTACTACAGAACTTAGCCATTTATCCTAGCCACTAGCTACCAGGCCTTCAGCACACTCCATTCACTTATCCCAAGGATGAAGGAGGCTCAGAACAAATAGCGCTAACACGATGGCAGAAGAGGATTCTAACTAAACCCCGATCACTTCCAGAAGAAGCCAGCAGCAGGCGCTGCCATTTGACAAGGCACTTCAATCAGAAGTCTAAAAGGATCAATGATGGCGGCACTAGATATACTTAAATCTGACCTGCCATTTGACAAGGCACTTCAATCAGAAGTCTAAAAGGATCAATGATGGCGGCACTAGATATACTTAAATCTGACATCTGGACCTGTCAGGAACTGATACAATGAGTAGCACTGACACTAGCGCTCACAGCGTCTGTCAAGGATTTTCTGACCATACCCCAGAACAACCTGGCCAATCGGAGTTATAGTAAAAGTGAGCAGACTCATACAATTCCAAGTCAATATAGAGTCGCCGCTGGTCACCATGGGTCATAATGCTGTTGGTCGCCGTCATCCATGTGCAAAAGGTCGCCGTTGACAGGTCACCGTTAGAGGAAACCACAAGGAGAGGTGCTAGAAGGTAGCGCTGCAGATGGACTTGTATCTTGGCAAACACGGTAGTGCATAGTATATAAAATAGCTACTTGACATGTATATAACAATGAATCGTAACCTCTTGAGCACACAGTTACACTTAGCGTTCAAATCGCGCTAGCTTTCTTTGACTTTGCCACTAAATCAGGCGCTAGCCTTGTCTATCTCGTCTTTGTCGTTTATGGTGCCACCTCGGGCACAATACGCTGTGCTACTTGTCTTTTCTTCAATATCTTTGTTTAAACTACAACGCTTACCGTCTGCCAGATAGTCTCTGAAGCACTATAATTTAGCGCATCATTTTATCACCTCTGCTCGAGCACACTGGGACCCTGTCAGGACTCCTCACAACTATGCACGCCAAGTGCTGGAGACGGCGTTGTACTGCGTATACATCCAGTGCACCCAACCACAGTTGGTGTCATCATTTTGGAGCCCACCGTGAGGGGTTCTTCTGAGACAAAATTCTGCCGGAAACTTGAGCCCAGCGACAGTGCCGCCTCCTGTTGAAGAGCGCGTTTGAACCAAACACTACCAACTCACCACACTTACTAGGCATGCTACCAAGACAGACTTTGGATCAGGAGCTTGAGGCCATCCCAGACAGCCTAGCCAAGAGCTTTTTCCCTTTTTCCTGACCGTTTGAGTACTTAGCAGGCGAAAACTATACGCTGCTTACTCCTCTAGAAGAGTTATCTAGATTATTATCGCCAGAACCTAGCAACTCAGAGCCAACTGAGCTGGTACCTATGACATCGACGCTAAGTAACACGAGCACCACCACCCTTCCTACCTCAACAAACACACCTATTGGTATGGATCAGCTGAACAATCAGCGCATGCTACTCAGAAACCACTTCTTGTCGTCAAAATGGGATGAAACAAAGCCCCATAAACTAATGCAGTATTTCAAAGAGTTGGAGTATTTGCTACGTGACTGCCATGTGACTGGCAATACACAGATGAAGGAATACGCCACCAAATACGTCTCATACGATACAGCCGAATCATAGACAGGGTTGAAGGAGTTCCAAGGACTTACCAGTGACGCAGTACCAAGGCCTTTTACCTATGATGAATGGAAAAAGGCTATCATTCATTGGAGTTCCAAGGACTTACCAGTGACGCAGTACCAAGGCCTTTTACCTATGATGAATGGAAAAAGGCTATCATTCATTTATATCCTGGCGCTGAAGAAGCTACACGTTATACAGTAATAGAAATCCAGAAGCTAGTACAGGACACCTTTGCGGCAGGGATCTATACTCTAGGAGCGTTATCAACTAGGCTATCATTCATTTATATCCTGGCACTGAAGAAGCTACACGTTATACAGTAATAGAAATCCAGAAGCTAGTACAGGACACCTTTGCGGCAGGGATCTATACTCTAGGAGCGTTATCAACTTATTATCATGATTTCCAGTGGATAGCGAGATGGCTGGTCCAAAATGGGAAGTTATATGGGAACAAGGAGCACTATTTGTTTCAACAAGGATTTCCGACTTTGTTATAGACTAAGATTGCGTGATGCTTGGAGATCATTATGCATGACCATCACTCCAAGGAACCCTACGAAATAGAAAAGGTCTTTGAGGCAGGCAAGTGGGTATTAAAAGGCACGGATGCAGGTATACCGTTACAATGATCTGGCGTGGACTATGGAGGGATGGCACCCAAGCTAGAGTTGCCAGCGTCTAGCACTGCCAACGACCACAACGGATACGTCAAGAAGGAGGATTTGGAAAATGCCGTTAACAATGCAGTTGCTAATGTCATGAATAAACTGGAGACCTTGATTTCAACTAGTCTTTCGGCGTCTAGAAACAATATACAGATGGGACTTTGCCATTTTTGTGGCGAGGCAGGACATACCATGACCAGGGGTAGATGCGCTATCCTTGAACAGTATTTGTGACAAGGGAAGGTGCACCGTGGGATGGACGGGAAACTGGTCTTACCTTTGGGCGCTAGCATTCCCCTTTATCCTGAACATAAGATGTTCCAGGGGCGCATTGACGAGTGGCACCGTCAGAACCCTGGGAACTTAGCGACAGGCAACTTGAATAGCACGGCGACAACAGAAGCTGAGGCGACTCCTCAACAAGCACTAATTCACGAAGTACTCCAGCTAAACGCTATCAGTGACCGACCTACGCTGTCCTGCAAGGAGAGAATTGAGACGTTAGAGAAGGAGCTGAAGTCGCTAAAGAATCAGGTCTTCGACGGGGTGGAGATCAAAAAGGGCAAGCAGCCTTTAAAGGATTGTAGACCGTCGGGTGCGACGACAGGCCCTGCCCCAGCAAAAGCCTCAACCTCTAGCGATAGCAACAAAGTATCAAAGCGCCGGCCATTACGGAGCCACTGCTGCATCCTTATGCTGGTCTCGGGGGCAACTACGCCCCACCCCTTAATCGCAACTTCGGAGTGCCAGATAAACCTATGGGGGGATATCGACCCACAGCGCCTATATACGATCTGGAAAAATCTAAGGTAGTATTTGATCGTATCATGCAAAGTCAGGTTATGCTATCAGTAGAAGAGTTATGCAGTGTGGTGCCAGATGTCAGGAACCAGATGCGTACTGCGGTTACCCCTTGAAGAAATGTAGCTAACAATGTAACGATGGTGGATGAATGTGACAACGTGCTGCCTGGATTTGCATACATAACCAAGATGGTAGCACCAGAAATCAAGGAAGAGGCTGCACCACCCAAGGAAGCTATGTCCGTTGACCTGGTCAAAACTTATCTCAAATCGCTAAGATCTAGCGACGATCCTGCCATCCTGACTGTAGCCCAAGACTCTCACGCGATTTGCTCGATTATGCTAACAGTTGATGAGAAAAGCGAAATAGAGTCTATTGTAGACAGCGGATCACAAATTATTTCAATGGCTGCTGACGTCGCTAACGAGCTGGGCATCATTTATGACCCAATGATCATTCTTAATATGCAGAGCGCTAATGGCACGATTGATCAATTCTTGGGAATGGCCCAGAACGTGCCATGTGCTATTGGCAATCTTACATTCTATCTGCAAATTCACATACTGAGATTGCCAGCATACAATTTACTATTGGGGAGGCTCTTCAATGTGCTAGCGCGATCAGTAGTCAAGACAACATCTGAAGACGAAACAACGCTAACTATTAGCGACCCTAATTCTGGAGTCAGGAGAATGGTACCAACATTTTCCCGAGGAAGGTTCCAGAAGCCAGGACCAAGAAAGCAACCTTATATTAGCGATGAGCCTTGCAAGTGTTTTCCGGCACCATCAAGGAGATGAGTGATGAGGATTATGGAGATGAAGCGCTTATCTTGGACTATGATCATTGGACTGGGCAAGTAACCCTTATATCACATACCCTTTTAGCCTATGAAACTTTGAACACTTCTACGTCGCTTACTAGCAAAGCTTTATCTTACTTATATCTCACCGCATCCGATATTACTGAAAATCTTTTGACAGACACTTATTTCGTTTCTACTCCTGATTCTAAAGAACCTTTGATATCTGGTTTTGCTAGAAACCAAAGTTCCATTTATAATACGTTTATTAACAACAGTACCCCTAAGCACAAAGGGGTTCAGGTTAAAAAGAAGTATAAGCCAGTAGTGCTTAAAACAAAACTGGTAGCGAGCATTGTACCCAAAGAATTTTGCATTGAGAGAAAGATCATTGGCGACCCATTAGTGACCATTCCCGAGCTTAATCTGAATCCGCCACCCTTTGAGCCTACCGGACGATTTACAGAAGAACGACGGGTGCTATTCCTTAGCGCCCATGATACAGGCTTTCTATCGACGGCAGAACTAGACGTATTAATTGACATTACGTGAAAACAAAACAAAGCATTTGCTTGGAAGGATTCAGAACGCAGTAAACTTAGAACTGACTTCTTTCCACCAGTGGTTATACTGAGGCATGGTAGGCATGCTGCGCATGTTCATACACAATTTTTCACATTGAGCGCATGTGCTTAATTGCTTAACTCGTTCTGAGGTCTCCTTCGAATTTGGATCTGACCAAATTAACGCCCAAAAGAATTTAGTGAAGGTGCTGCAGGAAGCAAAGCCATTGGTACCCATTGACTATACTACTTCCGATCCCGTTATACTTGCCGTTGACACCTCTTACATTGCAATTAGCTTCTTTTTATGTCAATGTGATGGTGTGAATCAAAAAATCAGACGCTACAATTGCTTTGGATTGATTACCCTTAATGACAGAGAATCGCGCTATAGTCAGCCCAAACTGGAGTTATATGGCTTGTTTCAAGCGTTTCAGGTGCTACACATGTATCTTATTGGGGTTCAAAACCTGATTGTCGAAGTTGATGCACGCTACATCAAAGGAATGCTCTAGAATCCAGACATTCAACCTTTGGCTAGCATGAATTGCTGGGTAGTAGCAATACTGATGTTCCACTTCAAGCTCGTGCATGTCAAAAGTGCGTTTCACAGACCTGATGGACTATTTAGACGATCTAGGCAGCCAGAAGACAAGGTGCTAGACGAAAGCAACAATGACGTATTTGACGACTGGATTGACCGGCTGCACGGTGATAACGCCAACTGTGGTTGGGTGCGCTGGACGTATACGCAGTACAACGCCATCTCCAGCGCTTGGCGTACGTAGTTGTGAGGAGTCCTGACAGGGTCCCGGTGTGCTCGAGTGGAGGTAGTAAAACGATGCGCTAGATTGTAGCGCTTCGGGGGCTACCTGGCAGACGGTTAGTGTCGTGGTTTAGGCAAAGATATTGGAGAAAAGATGAGTAGCGCAGCGTATTGTGCCCGTAAGTGGCACCGTAAACGATGAAGACGAGATAGACAGAGCTAGCGCCCGACTTAGTGATGAAGTCGGAGGAGGCTAGCGCGAGTTGAACGCTAAGTGTAACTGTGTGTTCGAGGGGTTACGATTCGTTGTTATATACATGAAAAGTAGCTATTTTATATACAGTGCGCTACCGTGTTTGCCAAGATACAAGTCCATCTGCGGCGCTACCTCCTAGCGCCTCTCCTCGTGGTTTACTCTAACGGCGACCTGTCAACGGCGACCTTGTGCACATGGCTGACGGCGACCAACGGCGTTATGACCCACGGCGACCTGCGGTGACTCTATATTGACTTAGAGTTGTACGAGTCTGTTCACTTTTCTATAACTCCGATTGGCCAGGCCGTTCCGGGGTATGGTCGGAAAATCCTCGACAGACGCCGTGAGCGCTAATGTCAGCGCTACTCATTGTATTAGTTCCTGTCCGGTCCAGATGTCGGATTTAAGTATATCCAGTGCCGCCGTCATTGATCCCTTTAGACTTCTGATTGAAGTGCCTCGTCCAATGGCGGCGCCTGCTGCTGGCTCCTTCTGGAAGTGATCGGGGTTTAGTTATAGTCCTCTCCCGCCGTTGTGTTAGCGCTATACGTTATGAGCCTCCTTCGTCCTTGGGCTAGGTGAAAGGAGTGCGCTGTAGGCCTGGTAGCTAGGGGTTAGGATAAGTTTCCACATCCTGTAGTAATTTGCCAGAGCTAGAGCTGCTCTATATTCCCAACTGGTCGCTAGAGTCCTGAATACGTCAAGTGTCGGTTGGCCTATAATGTCCCTTGATGCGCTCAGTCCGAGTAGAAGCCTATCATCTCCCCCCAACTGAAAAATTGACTGTCCTCAGTCAAACGCCGTCATTAATTTGACTGCGCTACGGTCCGTATGATGCCGCCGGCGCCTTATAAAAATCATTTTTTAGCCCTTCACCTTCTCGTGTTTTCCTTCCCATCTTTCCAACATGTCCACTCCTTTCGATGCCTCTGCTCTTCGCAATTTCCTGGCTAAAGCCTCTTATTTATTCAATCGCGCTAAGTCTGTCGGTCCCGCCGATGCGCCACAAACCGTCCCTGGCATTATGCAACTCTATCGGCGCTGGCTCGTGGTCCGCGGCTCTGACAGTTCCTGGGCGCGGGGCGTCGAGGTTCGTGAATGGTGCATGGCTCGGTACCGTAAATATGAGGGTGCCGATTGGTTGCTACCGTTTGCGGACTTGTTCGTAAGTTTTTAGGTTTGATTTTAGGTTCGTGGCGCTAAAGTTCAGCGCCCATACTAGGCTCCTTCCCTATCCGACGAGATTGACGCCCTGCTGGCTAGTACCGAGGTTGGCGAGGTGAGTTCCCTCCTTTTCTTCCTCACATTTTCCGTGTTAACCCTGAGTAGTCGGTTGCTACGTCGCCCACCGTTGCAAGTCTTCCTAGCGCCCCGTCGGCCTCTACCGTTCCTTCCGTTCCGGCCGCTCCTGCTGCTCCTGTTTCCGTTCTGCCTCCTCCCGTTCTTGGTAGTCCTTTTCGTGGCGATGCTTCTTCCGATCGTCCTGCACCCATCGTCGCTTCTCCCACTCGTACTGCGCCTCCCCACTCGGCCATCAAACGGATTGCCGTTACCGCCAGTGAGCCCCGGCCCGGACCTACCCATACTATTTCTCGCCTTCCTCCCCGTAACTTCGCCGTCGTTATTACTCGCGCGCCCCCTACTCTCGCTAGTCCTCCTAAACGTACCGTGCGTCCTTGTCTTCTTGCCTCTAGTTCTTCTACTCACTCTTCTTCTTAGGTCAATCTTCCTGCTCGTGTTGCCCCTTTGTATGTCGTAAGTGTTTCCTTTTAAGATCACTTGTCTCTAGCGCCTGATCGAGCCCTTCTTAGGCGCCCAACCAAACTATGTTTACCAACGCGGAGCTTCGTGATTTGCTGCGCCTTTGTCGCGATACTACCGTCATTGATACTGGCCTCCCGGCTGGTGTCCAGGTGCTCGGCGCTAAGAAGAAGGTTACGGTGGCACCCGTGGAGCGCCGCGCCTTTAGGGCGAAGATTGGTGCGGTAAGTGCATGTTTGTCCCTGAAAGGTTGATGACGTCGCTAACTTCTTTCCCAGTGCGATAAATGCTGGTCTGAAAACGATCCTGAAGGTTGCTGGTTTTCTACCGCCTCTCTTCCCTGCTACCGTTGCGATGCGTTGAAACGGGGCTGTGCCTTCAATGGGATTCGTACTCGCGAACGTGGTAGGGACGCTATCATGCAGCGCAATTACGAGCGCGCAGTCTTAGTTCGTAACGCCCAGGCCTTTGTGTTGCAGCAACGCGATTTGGCCGCTACTCGTCAGCCCACTGTGATTAGCGCTGCAAGCCTAGCGCTTCCCATCACCCAAGATGGTACTACCGTGACCGCCCCCTTTGCCCGTTCTCCCCGTCGTCCCGTCCCTTCGAAGCATAAGCCTATTGTCGCCTCTCCTAGCAAGAGTCCCGGTAAGCGCCGGGAGCTAGCGCCTGCTACTCCCGTCGTCTTGTCTTCTACCGAGTCGTCTACTGATGAAGGCGAGGATACCGAGAGGGATGCTGAGGGCGAGGATGACGATGAGGCTGGGCCTGTGGTCGACACCGATGCGCTATTGGCGGTACGCGCTCTTCTGCTTCGCATTACTCCCCCTATTGCCGCTAACCCTTATCAGGGCGGCCCCAGTGGTAATCGGTGCGTAATGTTCGTGTTTTCCTGTTTTAGGTTGCGCTAACCTCCTTGTCGCCAGGTCCCCTACTCCTTTGCTTCCGGTCGTCGTGGATATCCCGTCCGCCGAAGATGTCGTGATGTCTGTTGCCGGCGCTACCCCTGCTCCTGAGCCTGTCGCAGCTAGCGCCTCCCCCGTCGCCCTTCCTATTACACCATCTCTTACCCCTCCTCGTAGCCTCTCTTCTTTCCCCAGTACTCGCGAGTCCTCTACCGTGCCTGAGTCCGAAGGGACCCTAGTAGCTCAGGGCGAGCGCCGCCGCCGCTGGAGGTACTTGCCTTCCTATGGCATCCGCCTTTCTTCCGCTAGGGCCATGTCCCCAGGCGATGAGCGCCATGAATGGACCCCCACTTGCCTTCCTATGGCATCCGCCTTTCTTCCGCTAGGGCCATGTCCCCAGGCGATGAGCGCCATGAATGGACCCCCGTGCTCCCGTAACCGTTCGAGTAAGTCTGCATTTCCTAGTTAGTTCGCCTCTCCGCTGACCTCCGCTAAGTTCGATCCTTTTTGGACCCCTCCTCCCGCCATGCGCGTTTCCGGCGACGCCTATCCCTGGCTTGGGGATGAGTTCTCTTATCCTGTCACTCCCCTTCGTCCTGCCGCCGATCTCCATCAACAACTTCGCCAGATCGAGGACGCGACCGACGTCGTTGGTAGCGAACTCGCCCTCCTCCGTCCTCGTGTTTCCACCTTAGCGCGCCGTGAGCTCCTCCTGCTTGAGCTCCATGACGACATCACTGATGCGCTTGAGTGGCAAGCGAGTAACGCCATTCAAGACGGGGACTTGCTTCCATTGGGTGATCCCGCTCCTTCCGCGTCTGATGCGTAGTCGCCGGCCCGTAGCGCTTCGAATTTTTGTGGACTTTGAAAATTTTGATACGTAGTCTGTGATAGCCATACTAAAATAAACGCTCCCCTCCCCTTGTTTCGAAATCGTCAGTTTGTAAGTAATCAAAATACAAAGTAAGAAAAAGGGGAAACGCTCAGTAAATCATCATGGCGTAAAAACCCCTATTACCAGCGCGACCCAATAGCCAATATCGTGCCAGCCTAGGAAGAAATAGGTATCGTCTGTAGAAAAATAAGTCGATTCATGCAAGAAGTTTTAATGTATAAGAAATAGAGTGCCACTGATCGCTTGTGGTTATTCGGTGATGGTGGGTATAAGCGCTAGATCTCGAAGGTTAATACCCTCTTTGTACGACCTAAAATGGTTTCCAGCGCATCCTATTGGTTCGTGTCTGCGTCAGGGTCCAAGCCCCTTGAGAAGTGCCCTCCCACGCTGTCGCTAGTTGAAACACCGTCCGAGTCCTATAAATTGCCCATGCCTCGACAGCATCTCATCAGTCTTTGCGATGGAAAGCCCAACCGGCATTGTGTGGACTGCCCGTTGTGATTGTGTTCACGTCGTAATTGATCCCCCCACTTTCCTGGAACGCGCTACCTCGTTCTTCCACCACTACCCAGCGGTTGGCGTACCCGGACTGACCGACGGAGTCGTTGAATTAGGTCGTCGCTGCCAGCTACTTCGTGTAGCCTGTGAGATCTGGAACGATGACCTGCCGTTGACCCGTTTTGGTATGGAGAAAAACTGGAGTCGGATTTTTCAGGTGCGCTATTGCCTTTTTCGCCCTCCTTCTCTTCTGATAGTCTCCAAATCAAGCAAATCGCGACCAAGGAAACGAAAGAACGTCTTGAGCTGCTGCTGGAGGAGAGTCACTACCTGGTTTGTCATTTTATTACCTCTTTTCTTCCGTCTAACGCGTCGCTCCGCCAGGCGCCTCGCTCGTCTACCGGTGGCCGGCTTTTTCGTGGTCCTGCTGAAGGCTGGAGGCCTCCCAGGCCTCTCCTTCTGCCCGGGCCTTGATGCTCGTCCGTCTCCCATGTCGTTTATGTAAGTCGGCTCCTTCTTTTCCGTGGCGCCACCGGGCTGACAGACTTTGGCTAGTTGATTTCTTTTTGTCGTAGTTAAATGAAATGCATCACTGCCTCCCCCCCCCTCATGATTGTTTTGCGCATGTAAGAGTTCCCAAGTATCCGCGACCCTGCACGTAGCTTGAGGTATTTTATGGGTTCAGGCGCTGTTAACCCGGTTAGTATCATATCATGCCAGAACCTTCCCTCCTTCTTGATGACCCCGTACTCGTTCACCGGCCTCTCATCCTAGATCGCCTCGAGCGCTTCCTCGCGTTAATGCCTGACGGCGGCTTTCCGCAGGAGAACAGCAACATATTGACCCTTGTGCGCCGATACCGGATCCTGCTAGCGGCCTCCGCCGAATGGGAGATAGATACGGACCCGGCCCTAGTCACCGTAAACCCTTTATTAGCGCATGCTTTAGGTAATACTTATGTGTGTCGTAGGAGCAGACCATTACTGGTACCGCGTTGAGCCTTCATAGTCTTCTCCGCGAGACCGGGGGTTTGGTTAGTACCTATACCCCTTTTTCGCCTAGCTTTGGTTAGCTAACTCCCTGTCCTTTTCTAGAGAGACCGGGGGTTTGGTTAGTACCTATACCCCTTTTTCGCCTAGCTTTGGTTAGCTAACTCCCTGTCCTTTTCTAGAGCCTTTCTGGCTCCCTCTTCCGGTTCTCGTCAACCTTAGCGCTAGTAGAGCCGTGCTTGACCGCGTAATCGTTCCTTTCACAGCTTTAGAGCGTTGCTTGGACGAGGCCGGGTGGTACTCGTCCCCTACTCGTCCCGCCGCTCCCCCGGGTCCTTCCCGCGCTCCACCTACAATCGCACTTCCCGTGCCTCCTCCTCGCGCTCCCGTACCTCCTCCTCCAGTCGCTCCTTCTCCCGCGCTCCACCTACAATCGCACTTCCCGTGCCTCCTCCTCGCGCTCCCGTACCTCCTCCTCCAGTCGCTCCTTCCGCTCCGCCTAACGCTGCCATTCGTCCCCCTCCGGTGCTCCTCCCGCCTATAGGCGACACAAGGAGCGAGTCAAAGGCCCTCGTCGGCGGTCGTCGTCGTTGTCTTAAACTTTCGCAGTCAAGTATAGTTTAGTAGTGCCGCATGTATTAGTACCGCCAATTTATGCACCCCTTTCGTGGTTACTAGCGCATACTTTAAGTCCGTAGCAGGGGGCGCTAACCGCTGGCGCCTCGTTTTCCGTGGTCTTTTATTGTTCCTCTTCGTCATCAGGAGTGATCTCGTCGTCGTCCACCAACTCGGTCTCTTCGAGCTCTCGCAGTTTGGCCGTGTCAATGTCTAGCGCCGGCAAAGGTAGTGGAAGGTGTTCACGCGCTAAGTAGGGAATGAGCCGAAACGCCGCTACCGGGCGATGCAAAACCGAGCCGTCCAGCTCGCAGAGTACGTAGGCTCCTCCCCTATTGCGGGAAACGACTATGAGGGGCCCTAGGTATCGAGGTCGCATCTTTTTGTTATGGGTTACTTCGATTTTCGAGTTGCGCATTAGCACTAAGGCGCCAGCTGTAAAGTTGTAGTCTCGGATAGTAGCGCTATGCTCGCTTTCAAATCGTAATGCGGCTTGTCGTCTAGCTTGAAATACCACCTCGTGTAGGCGCTCTAGATCCTCCATGCGTCGTTGTAAGTCAATGGCGCGCCTAGCGATAAGGTCGGTAGAGGACAGGATTGAGTTAGGTGGGGGTTGTAGGTATGTTGCCTCCACAACGTCTGCTGGAAGCAGGGGATGGGTGCCAGTCGCCGCGTAGTAGGGAGAGCAGCCCATCCTCTTCCGTACGGTAACTCGTTCAGACCAAAAGACCGAATAAGTCGCTTCGCTCCAGCGACTTTCGTCGCCGTCTACCGCCTTAAATAGCGCCTGTCGTACGTCAAAATGTGGCAATAAGTCGCTTCGCTCCAGCGACTTTCGTCGCCGTCTACCGCCTTAAATAGCGCCTGTCGTACGTCAAAATGTGGCCTTTCACTATACCGTTAGCGCGTTTATTGTATCCTGAGATCCGAATATGCTGTATGTTGTATTTCTTAGCGAGGTAGGTAAGCGCCTTAACTATCGGTGCTCCGTTGTCTGTAACAATCTCGTGAAGGGCTCCCCATCTGCAAATAACATCTTCGAAGAGCCACTTAGCTATAGCGTCGGTATTTTCCCGCTGGAGCATACGGAACTCCGGCCAATGTACCAAAGAACACCTTCCCTGAATAATGTACTTGTAGCGCCCCGACTTGGGCATGTGCATAGTGTCGATATATATTTTTCCGAACAAGGGTGCTGGAGTCGCTACTACTTGTAGCGCCCCGACTTGGGCATGTGCATAGTGTCGATATATATTTTTCCGAACAAGGGTGCTGGAGTCGCTACAGTTGGGGGAATAAGGACTTGGCGCGTCTGTTGGATTTGGCAGAGATGACAAGTACGAATATACCATGCGATATCGGCGCTAACTTGAGGCCACCAAAAACGTTCCAATAAATTCGCCCGTGTCGCGTATAGTCCTCGATGTCCCAAGTCATCATGCATAGCGCGCAAAATCCTGACGCGGCCCTCGGGCTTGATTACTAATTTGTGCGCGCCAGACCTATTTCGTCGCCAAAGCCGATTTTCAACCATAAAGAAAGTCGTTGCATATCGAATGAAGGTGGCGTATTCCGTGTCCGTAAGGTCTGATGGTCGGCGCAAATCCTGTAACCATTTCCTAACCTGATCAACTCGTTGGTCTTCTGACTTAGCCTTGGCGCTACGAGGTACCGCCGAATATGGAAGGTTGCGACTATCTTCCCGTAAGGGTCTTGGTTCCTCGACTATCTTTAGATCATTATGCGGCTTAGCGACGTTATAGATACTGGCCGTGTAAAAAGTCGATGGAGCCTGATACGGTTTAGGTTGGTACGGAATGATAGGGTGTAGCCAGGTCGAGATAGGTTGGTCTTCGCGAAGGGCCGAAATAGGCAATTGAATAATATGTATGAAACCGTGCAACCGGTCAATCCAGTCGTCAAATACGTCATTATCGCTTTCGTCTAGCGCTTCGTCCTCCGGCTGCCTAGGTCGCCTAGATAGTCCATCAGGTCTGTGAAACGCACTCTTAACATGCACGAGCTCGAAGTGGAACATTAGTATCGCTACTACCCAGCGATTCATGCTAGCCGAAGGTTGAATGTCTGGGTTCTGAAGCATCCCTTTGATGTAGCGTGCATCGACTTCGACGATCAGGTTTCGAACCCCAATAAGATACATGCGTAGCGCCTGAAACGCTCGAAACAATCCGTATAATTCCAGTTTGGGCTGGCTATAGCGCGACTCTCTGTCGTTAAGGGTAATTGATCCGAAGCGATTGTAGCGTCTGATTTTTCGATTCGCGCTATCACATTGACATAAAAAGAAGCCGACCGCGATGTAAGAGGTGTCGACGGCAAGTATAACTGGATCGGATGTAGTATAATCGATGGGTACCAATGGCTTCGCTTCCTGCAGTGCCTTCACTAAGTCTTTTTGGGCGTTAATTTGGTCGGGTCCGAATTCGAAGGGGACCCCTGAACGAGTTAAGCGATTTAGCGCGTGCGCTCGATGTGAAAAATGGTGTATGAACATGCGCAGCACGCCTACCGTGCCTAGAAACGCGCGAACTTCCGAGAGGTTATGGCAGACTCCCCACTTCTCTAGAAGCGCTAATCGGCTCTCCTCAGGGATCCTGCCTTCTGGCGTGCAAACGTGCCCTAAAATTTTAAATTGTGGCGCGCAAAGAACCAACTTGTGTCCTGAGAACGTTCCACCACAATATTTCATGCGCTGAAGCACCCGGTTGACCAATTGGAAGAAGTCCCATAGCGCCATGCGGATATTAGGATTTTCCGGGTGCACTTCGGGCTTGCCATCTACAAGGCGCCAATCTTTTGGGCCCTTAACGCCAACATCGTCGATAAAACTAAGCACATGGTGGGGTATTTCGGGTTGTAGAATAAACGTAATGTCGTCGTGGAATATGGGTACCGAATTCGTCCACCCCATGGGAAGTGTAACCAGTCGTAGCGCTCCGAATGGCGTTTGAAATGTCGTTAAGTCGCGAGAGGCAGGGTGAATTAAGCGCTCGTCATAGCCAACATACAGATCCAGGGTAGCGCCACATATTCTTCCCGCGAACGATTCAGCGACGTGATCGGGGAAGGGCGGTACCCCTGAATGACGAATCGTGACTTTGTTTAGCGGCTCCAAACTATGAACTATACGTAGCTTTCCATTTTTCTTCAGTACACAAAACCATCGTGACCGGTATGCCGAATTGGAAGGCTCGTAAACTCCTGCCGCTATTTTGGAACGAATAATTTGGCAAACTTCAGCTTCAATACCCGGCGGTATAGGGCGGTTATGCTCGGTCCAAGGTACGTGAGGTATCGTTGGTATAACCACTGGCGGAAAGAAGTCAGTTCTCAGTTTACCGCGTTCGGAATCCTCCCAAGCAAATGCCTCGTTTTGTTTTCGCATAATGTCGGTCAATACATCTAGTTCCGCCGTCGATAGAAAGCCTGTATCGTGGGCGCTAAGGAATAGCGCTCGTCGTTCTTCCGTAAATCGTCCAGTAGGCTCAAAGGGTGGCGGGTTCGGATTAAGCTCGCGCTAAGGAATAGCGCTCGTCGTTCTTCTGTAAATCGTCCAGTAGGCTCAAAGGGTGGCGGGTTCGGATTAAGCTCGGAAGGGTCGCTAACGGGTCTCCAATGATCTTTCTTTCGATGCGAAATTCTTCGGGTACGCCGCTCGCTACCGGTTTCGTTTTAAGCGCTACTGGCTTGTATTTCTTTTTAACCTGAACCCCTTTGCGCTTAGGGGTACTGTTGTTAGCAAACGTATTATAAATGGAACTCTGGTTTCTAGCGAAACCGGATATCAAAGGTTCTTTAGAATCAGGGGAAGAAACGAAATAAGTGTCTGTCGAAAGATTTTCAGTAATATCGGATGCAGTGAGGTATAAGTAGGATAAAGCTTCGCTAGTAAGCGACGTAGAAGTGTTCAAGATCTCAGGGGCTAAAGGGGTATATGATATAAGGGTTACTTGCCCAGTCCGATGATTATAGTCCAAAACAAGCGCTTCATCTCCATGATCCTCATCACTCATCTCCTCGATGGCGCCGGAAAACACTCGCAAGGTTCGTCGCTAACGTAAGGTCGCTTTCTTGGTCCAGGCTTCTGGAACCTCCCTCGGGGAAATGTCGGTACCGTTCTCCTGACTCCAGAATTGGGGTCGCTAATAGTTAGCGTCGTTTCCTCCTCGGACGTTGTTTTGACTACTGATCGGGCTAGCACATCGAAGGGCCTTCCTAATAATAAATCGTAGGCAGGCGATCTAAGTATGTGAATTTGTAGATAGAACGTTAGATCGCCTATAGCACATGGCACGTTCCGAGCCATCCCCAAGGATCGATCAATCGTGCCGTTAGCGCTCTGCATGTTAAGAATGATCGTTGGATCGTAAATGATACCCAGCTCGTTAGCGACGTCGGCAGCCATTGAAATAATTTGGGATCCGCTATCCACGATCGACTCTATTTCGCTTTTCCCATCAACTGTCAGCATAATTGAGCGAATCACGTGAGAGTCTTGGGCTACAGTCAAGATGGCGGGATCGTCGCTAGATCTTAGCGATTTGAGGTAGGTTTCGACCGGGTCAACGGACGTGGCTTCTTTAGGTGGTGCGACCTCTTCCTTGGTTTCAGGAGCTACCGTCTCGGTTATATATGCGAAACCAGGCAGCGCATCGTCGCATTCGTCCACCGTCGCTACATTGTTAGCTACGTTTCGTCGAGGGGTAACCGCGGTACGCATCTGGTTCCTGACATCTGGCGCCACGCTGCATAACTCTCCTACCGATAGCGTAACCTGACTTTGCATGATGCGATCAAAAACTAACTTCGACTTCTCCAGATCATATATAGGCGCTGTGGGTCGATATCCCCCCGTAGGTTTATCTGGCGCTCCAAAGTTACGATTTAGGGGTGGGGCGTAGTTGCCCCCTAGGCCAGCGTAAGGATGTAGCGGTGGTTCCGGAATGGCCGGCGCCTTGGTGGCTTCTGGTACTTCGTCGTTAGTGCTAGAGGTTGAGGCTGGTGTTGGGGCGGGGCCTGTCATCGTGCCCGACAGCCTGTAATCCTTTAAAGGCTGTTTGCCCTTTTTGATCTCCACTCCATCGAAGACCTGATTCTTTAGCGACCTCAGTTCCTTTTCTAGCGTCTCAATCCTTTCCTCGCGGGACAGCGTGGGTCGGTCACTGATAGCGTTTAGCTGGAGTACCTCGTGAATTAGTGCTTGTTGAGGAGTCGCCTCCGCTTCTGTTGTCGTCGTGCTATTCAGGTTGCCTGTCGCTAAGTTCCCGGGGTTCCGACGGTGCCACTCGTCAATGCGTCCCTGGAACGTCTTATGCTCGGGATATAGGGGAATGATAGCGCCTGAGGGTAAGACTAGTTTCCCGTCCATTCCCCGGCGCGCCTTCCCTTGTCGCAGATATTGTTCAAGAATAGCGCACCTACCCCTGGTCATGGTATGTCCTGCCTCACCGCAAAAATGGCAAAGTCCCGTTGGTACGTTGTTTCTAGGCGCCGAAAGACTAGTCGAGATCAAGGTTTCCAGTTTATTCATGACGTTAGCGACTGCATTGTTAACGGCATTCTCCAAATCCTCCTTCTTGACGTACCCATTACGGTCATTGGCGGCGCTAGGTGCTGGCGACTCTGTCTTGGGTGCCATTCCTCCATGGTCCGCCCCAGGTCGCTGTAATGGTATACCCGTATCCGTGCCCTTTAATACCCACTTTCCTGCCTCAAAGACCTTTTCTATGTCGTATGGTTCCTCGGGGTGATGGTCATGCATAATGATCTCCAAGCGTCGCGCAATCTTAGTCCACAACAAAGTCGGGAATCCTTGTTGAAATAAACGGTGCTCCTCGTTCCCATATAACTTCCCATTTTGGACCAGCCATCTCGCTATCCGCTGGAAATCGCGATAATAAGTCGATAGTGCTCCTAAAGTATAGATACCAGCCGCGAAGGTGTCCTGTACTAGCTTCTGGATTTCCATTACCGTATAACGCGTAGCTTCTTCGGCGCCAGGATATAAATGAATGATAGCCTTTTTCCATTCATCATAGGTAAAAGGTCTAGGTGGTGCGTCACTAGTAAGTCCTTGGAACTCCTTCAGCCCTGTCCATGATTCGGCTGTGTCGTATGAGACGTATCTGGCGGCGTATTCTTTCATCTGTGTATCGTCGGTCACCCGACAGTCGCGTAGCAGATACTCCAACTCTTTGAAGTACTGCGTTAGTTCGCGAGGTTTTGTTTCGTCCCATTTTGGCGACGAGAAGTGGTTTCGGGGTGGCATGCGCTGATTGTTCAGCTGTTCCATACCGATAGGTGTATTTGTCGAGGTAGGAAGGGTGGTGGTGCTCGTGTTACTTAGCGTCGACGTCGTAGGTACCGGCTCAGTTAGCTCCGAGTCGCTAGGTTCTGGCGATAATAGCCTAGATAACTCTTCTAGAGGCGTAAGCGGCGTATGGTTTTCGCCTGCTAAGTATTCAAATGGTCGGGAAAACGGGAAAAAACTCTCGGCTAAGCTGTCTGGTGCGGCCTCAAGCTCCTGATCCAAAGTCTGTCTCGGTAGCGCGCCTGGTAAGTGTGGTGATTCGGTGGTACTTGGTTCAAGCGCGCTCTCCAACAGGAGGCGGCGCTGTCGCTGGGCTCGAGTTTCCGGCAGAATTCTGTCTCAGAAGAACCCCTCGCGGTGGGCTCCAAAATAATAACGCCAACTGTGGTTGGGTGCGCTGGACGTATACGCAGTACAACGCCGTCTCCAGCGCTTGGCGTACGTAGTTGTGAGGAGTCCTGACAGGGTCCCGGTGTGCTCGAGTGGAGGTAGTAAAACGATGCGCTAGATTGTAGCGCTTCGGGGGCTACCTGGCAGACGGTTAGTGTCGTGGTTTAGGCAAAGATATTGGAGAAAAGACGAGTAGCGCAGCGTATTGTGCCCGTAAGTGGCACCGTAAACGATGAAGACGAGATAGACGGAGCTAGCGCCCGACTTAGTGACGAAGTCGGAGGAGGCTAGCGCGAGTTGAACGCTAAGTGTAACTGTGTGTTCGAGGGGTTACGATTCGTTGTTATATACATGAAAAGTAGCTATTTTATATACAGTGCGCTACCGTGTTTGCCAAGATACAAGTCCATCTGTGGCGCTACCTCCTAGCGCCTCTCCTCGTGGTTTACTCTAACGGCGACCTGTCAACGGCGACCTTGTGCACATGGCTGACGGCGACCAACGGCATTATGACCCACGGCGACCTGCGGTGACTCTATATTGACTTAGAGTTGTACGAGTCTGTTCACTTTTCTATAACTCCGATTGGCCAGGCCGTTCCGGGGTATGGTCGGAAAATCCTCGACAGACGCCGTGAGCGCTAATGTCAGCGCTACTCATTGTATTAGTTCCTGTCCGGTCCAGATGTCGGATTTAAGTATATCCAGTGCCGCCGTCATTGATCCCTTTAGACTTCTGATTGAAGTGCCTCGTCCAATGGCAGCGCCTGCTGCTGGCTCCTTCTGGAAGTGATCGGGGTTTAGTTATAGTCCTCTCCCGCCGTTGTGTTAGCGCTATACGTTATGAGCCTCCTTCGTCCTTGGGCTAGGTGAAAGGAGTGCGCTGTAGGCCTGGTAGCTAGGGGTTAGGATAAGTTTCCACATCCTGTAGTAATTTGCCAGAGCTAGAGCTGCTCTATATTCCCAACTGGTCGCTAGAGTCCTGAATACGTCAAGTGTTGGTTGGCCTATAATGTCCCTTGATGCGCTCAGTCCGAGTAGAAGCCTATCAACGGTTTTGTACATATTATTCAATTGCCTATTTTGGCCCTTCGCAAAGACCGACCTATCTCAACATAGCTACACCCTATCATCCTGTATCAACCTAAACCGTATCAGGCTCTATCAACTTTTTACACGGCCAGTATCTATAACGTCGCTAAGCCATCTAATGATCTAAAGATAGTCGAGGAACCCAGACTCTTACGGGAAGATAGTTGCAACCTCCCATATTTGGCGGTACCTTGTAGCACTAAGGCTAAGTCAGAAGACCAATGAGTTGATCAGGTTAGGAAGTGGCTACAGGATTTGCACCGACCATCAGATCTTATGAATACGGAATATGCCACCTTCATTCGATACGCAACGACTTTCTTTACGGTTGAGAATTGGCTTTGGCAACAAAATAGGGCTGGCGCTCACAAATTGGTAATCAAACCAGATGGCCAAATCAGGATTCTGCGTGCTATGCACGACAACTTGGGACATCAAGGACTCTATGTGACGCTGATAGGACCCCATACAGGATCAGCGCATCAACGGCAGGCTGCGGCAACACGGCACGGGCTCGGGATACCTTAGCGCACGCTAACTAACCAATTTTGGCAAGATTTGACGGCCGCGCTGATAGGACCCTATACAGGTTAGGCGCATCAACGGCAGGCTCGGCACCGGCTCCGGAAACCTTGCCGCACTCGTCCCGAACTTAGCGCACGTGTTCTACCTATTTTAAGCCATTTCTGACGGCCGCGCACGGCAAGAAGCAGATCCAATCAATGATAGCGCCGATGGCAGCAGGAATGACAACTGACAGATGGCATCAGTCACTGACGACAGCGCTTAGCGAGAAGCTTGATGATCTATCAAAAACTGACGGACAGCTTAGCGTTTGACCTTGGCGTCTGACACCGCTTACCGTCTCGATTTGGCGCCCAACGTCGCTTAGGTGTTCTGACAGACAGAAGGGTGATGGATTGATGGTTTAGCACCGCGATCTGCCGCCTGGTGGCGCCAAGGGTCCTCAAAGGACGGTAGGGATCGGAAACCGTTGGAGCTACCCCTATGAAATTTTCCAGTTTACCGCACTTTGGCGATGGTTGGTCACTGGCGACGGTGAACTCCTTGTAGTATATATATTACTTACCGACTTGTACATCCACCATCAGAACAATAGACCACAGTTTACTCCCCTTTCCTCAGTCTCCCTTACGCTCAAGAGCTCATTTACGCTACGGTCGGCAACGTCAAACTCATCGGCAGTTGCAGACGCTCGCCAACACTCGACATACTCGCGCCTTGCAACTACGGCAGGCATTATCGACGCTTAGAACTTCGCTAAGCTTATCGTGCTCTTGCCGCTCACCCTTGCCGTCTTCACTTACCGCATTTCCTTAGGCGCTTTACCTTAGCGCTTGACACTTGCCGACCCCGTTACCGACTTTTCTCATTTTCTTAGGCGCGTTCTCTGGGACCTGCCCGGGACTCCTCATATTACTTTTAGCGCGCCCAACGCAAGCTCTTGGTCCGGTAACACTACTGCTACATTTGTTGCTGACCAAAACTTTGGGCGTCATCAAATTGGAGCCCACCGCGAGGGATCTCTAGGGCAGAATTCCGCCAGAAACCCGTCTCCAGCGTAGGCGCCGCCTGCTAAACCAGTCGGCAGAAGGCATAGCTCCTTCCCACCCATCAACTCCACAACCACTCTCCAGCGTAGGCGCCGCCTGCTAAACCAGTCGGCAGAAGGCATAGCTCCTTCCCACCCATCAACTCCACAACCACCTGGTGCCTTACCGGGTCTCTCTTTAGCCCAGGAACTACAGAACGCCACTGTAGACGCTTTTCCTGATCTCTTCCCACATTCTCTCGATTATAGTGCCGACGACCCCTTAGCGTCGCCATTTACCGTACCGCAACCAGTCACTCCCATTACTCCGCTAACGCCTCTTTCACAACTCATTTCTCTTACCCCGTCGCCAATACCTAGAACTCCTTCCCCACATCCGCTAACCGAACTCGCCAACACCGTCGCCATGGAACAACAAGTCCAGCGCATGCCGCCACGCAACCACTTCTCGGCACCGAAATGGGACGAGTCCAAGCCACGGGAGCTCTCCCAGTATTTTAAGGAGTTGGAGTATCTATTCAGAGATTGTAACATTACCGACCACACGCAGATGAAGGAGTACGCGGCAAGATACGTATCATATGACACGGCAGAGACGTGGACAGGTCTTACCGAGTTTGCCGCCTTTGTTCCTGCCGCCCCGCCAGCTCCAGCCCAAGGCGCTTCGTATGAGGACTGGAAGACGGCAGTGATCCAGCTGTACCCTGGCGCCGAGGAGGCTACCCGATACACGGTAAACGAGCTCCAGAAACTAGTTCAGGAATCCTTCGACAGTGGCACATCGTCGCTTGGCGCATTCTCTACGTATTACCGCGAGTTCCAGAAAATCGCTAGGTGGCTTCTGCAGAACGGCAAGCTCTATATTAACGAGGAGCGTCGCCTATTCCAACAAGGCATCCCGACTTCGCTTTGGACTCGTATTGCTCGTCGCCTAGAGATAGTTCATCAGGCCCATCACCCAGACGAGCCCTATAACGTTGCCGACGTCTTTGAAGCCGGTAAATGGGTTCTCAAGGGAACGGACACTGGCGTTGGACTGCAGCGCGCTAGGACGAGCCCACCCCCTGAGCGAACTAACGGTATTATTCCCATCCCACCTCCCGCTGCCGACTTCGTTAAGAAGGAGGAGCTCAATGCTGCTATTACCGCGGCTGTTGCTTCCGCTATGACACGCATCGAAACCATGATTACCACCAACCTGACTGCTAACCGACCCGCTAACGTACCCGCACCTGGCCCTTGCCACTTCTGTGGGGAAATTGGCCACACCATGACTAGAGGACGCTGCGCTACCCTCGAGAATTACATTTGGCAAGGTAGAATTCGACGGGCTATCGACGGCAAGATAGTTCTCACTACTGGCGCCATCATTCCCAACTACCCAGACAAGAAGTCCTTCCAGGAGCGAGTTGATGAATGGCATAGGCGCAATCCAGGACAAATCGTTACCGGCACGCTATCTGGCAACGCCAACCCCGACCCCGAACAGGCGACCCAACAGCAGATGATTCACGAGGTCCTACACTTCGACAGCGTTGGCGACCATCCTACTTTCTTGCGGGAAGAACGTATCGCCAAGCTCCAACAGGAGCTGGATTCGCTTTCGACAGCGTTGGCGACCATCCTACTTTCTTGCGGGAAGAACGTATCGCCAAGCTCCAACAGGAGCTGGATTCGCTAAGAATCAGGTCTTTGATGGGGTTGAAGTTAAGCAGCCTAAACAACCTCTTAAAGGATACAAGCCAATGCCTCCCGCTAGCAAGTTACCGACACCTGCTCCTGCCGCACCTCCTGCCACTACCCCTGATACTGCTCCAGAACCATCGTCGTCCGCTACCGTCTTTGCCGCCTCTCCATCCCTATTCAGGGATTCCCGACCGTTATCACGCTCCCGCACAACGAAACTTTGCCGCTCCCGAGAAACGTCCTGAGGGTGGCTACCGACCTACCGCGCCAATTTTCGACATCGAAAAATCGAACCACGTTTTTAACCGCATCATGAAAACCCACGTCACCTTGTCAGTAGAAGAACTTTGTAGTATTGCTCCCGACGTAACCACGTTTTTAACCGCATCATGAAAACCCACGTCACCTTGTCAGTAGAAGAACTTTGTAGTATTGCTCCCGACGTCGCAACCAAGTCAAAACGGCAGTCACTCCCCGACGACCCTTGGCGACAGCTGTTGCCGAGGTTGATGAACTCGACGATGCGCTCCCTGGTTTTTCTGTTACCGTCGACTCGCTGGACGCTGAAGAATCTCCTGCCGACACCATCGCTAACGCCACCTCTGTGGATCCAGTGGAGACCTACCTTAGGTCGGTAGACCATGAAGAAGACCCAGCAATCCTTACCGTCGCTCAAGAATCGCACGCTATCCGCTCGGTAGCGCTAACCGTAGACAACAAGCACGAAGTAGAGGCAATCGTGGATAGCGGGTCTCAGATTATTTCTATGGCAGCAGAAGTCGCTAACGATCTAGGCCTCATTTACGACCCTACATCGTGGATAGCGGGTCTCAGATTATTTCTATGGCAGCAGAAGTCGCTAACGATCTAGGCCTCATTTACGACCCTACGTTATACTAAACATGCAGAGCGCTAACGGTACTGGACAGATCCCTCGGCCTCGCCAAGAATGTGCCGTGCACCCTTGGCGACATTACGTTTTATCTTCAAATCCACATTTTACGTTCCCCGGCTTACGACTTACTACTCGGCAGACCTTTCGACGTCTTGGCGCGATCAGTCGTCAAAACAGTTACCGACGAGGAAACGACCCTCACAATTAGCGACCCCAATTCCGGAATCCGACGAACGGTGCCAACGTTCCCTAGGGGACAACGAAAAGGCGCCCGCGCTAAGCCCCCGGAGTTTACCGACCAGCACGCCAACGAGCCTCCCCACCGGTGTTTTCACAGACCATCGAGGAGGTGATTGGCGACGATCACGGAGATGTAGCGCTAACGCTGGAATATGACCATTCAACTGGTCTTGTAACTGTTATGTCTACTGCTTTTCTTGACCAAGACGTTTTAACTACTTTACCCGCTACCGACGCAGAGCTGGTCTTGTAACTGTTATGTCTACTGCTTTTCTTGACCAAGACGTTTTAACTACTTTACCCGCTACCGACGCAGAGATTTCCCAGAAAAATCAAAATATTACCGACTCCTCTCTTGCCTACTTGTACCTTACCGCTTCCGAATCTTTTCAAAATATAGCGTCTACCGATACTTATCTCACCACTCTTCCCGGAGCCTCGTCTACCTTACCGCTTCCGAATCTTTTCAAAATATAGCGTCTACCGATACTTATCTCACCACTCTTCCCGGAGCCTCGTCCCTGCCGTTCTTGGACTTGCCGCTCCTCAGGCTACAGTTCCCCTTTCCACCTCTGTTTATAACCAGCTAACGCTCCCAAAAGGAAAGGGGTACAAGTTAAAAAGAAATATAAGCCAGTTGCGCTTAAAACAAAACCCGTCGCTACGCACTCTCCCGAGACTTTCAGAATCGAGCGCCAGATCATTGGCGACCCTCTTGCCGACATACCGACCTTATCACCGAATCCGCCACCGAGACTTTCAGAATCGAGCGCCAGATCATTGGCGACCCTCTTGCCGACATACCGACCTTATCACCGAATCCGCCACCTTTCAGCCCACAGGACGTTTTACCACGGAGCGCCAGCAGCAGTTCGCCAAGGAGCACGACACAGGATTTTTGACCAAAGATGAGTTGAATGTCCTTACCGATCTCGTCGCTAAGCAGGATAAAGCCTTTGCTTGGGAGGACTCAGAACGCGGCAGCCTACGTACGGATTTCTTCCCGCCAGTCGTCATCCCGACCATTCCTCACGTACCGTGGACTGAGCACAACCGACCGTTACCGCCTGGAATTGAAGCCGAGGTCTGCCAAATCATTAGGACCAAGATACAGGCTGGCGTCTACGAGCCCTCCAATAGTTCTTACCGCTCCCGTTGGTTCTGCGTCCTCAAATTAGGACCAAGATACAGGCTGGCGTCTACGAGCCCTCCAATAGTTCTTACCGCTCCCGTTGGTTCTGCGTCCTCAAAAGAACGGCAATCTACGCATAGTCCACAGTCTTGAGCCGCTGAATAGAGTAACCATACGACACTCTGGCGTACCGCCTTTCCCTGACACTTGCCGAGTCCTTTGCCGGGCGTATCTGTGGCGCCACCCTTGATCTCTACGTTGGCTACGATGAACGCTTAATACACCCCTCTTCCCGTGACCTCACCACCTTTCAAACTCCGTTTGGCGCCTTGCGCCTAGTCACCTTACCGATGGGCTGGACAAACTCAGTCCCTATATTCCACGACGACATCACTTTCATCCTCCAACCCGAGATACCGCATAACGTCCTTAGCTTCATCGACGACGTTGGCGTCAAAGGCCCCAAAGACTGGCGACTCGTGAACGGGAGATACCGCATAACGTCCTTAGCTTCATCGACGACGTTGGCGTCAAAGGCCCCAAAGACTGGCGACTCGTGAACGGTTACCGGCAACCCATCCCGACAACTCCAACATTCGCTTAGCGCTATGGGACTTTTTCCAGCTGCTCAATCGAGTCCTCAACGATGAAGTATAGCGGTGGTACGTTTAGCGGTCACAAACTCCTCCTTTGCGCGCCAAGGTTCAAAATACTTGGTCACATCTGCACTCCCGACGGACGCGTTCCCGACGAGTCTCGCTCCTCCTTTGCGCGCCAAGGTTCAAAATACTTGGTCACATCTGCACTCCCGACGGACGCGTTCCCGACGAGTCTCGCTAGCACTCCTAGAGCGCTGGGGTCCTTGCCGCGACTTATCTGAAGTTCGCGCCTTTCTTGGCACCGTTGGCGTTCTTAGGATATTCGTCAAAAACTTTGCCCATCGCGCACACGCCCTTAACCGACTCACCCGCGCCAACGAGCCCTTCGAATTTGGGCCAGACCAGGTTACCGCACAACGAGACTTGGTAAAAGCCTTGCAAGACGCCAAGCCCCTAGTCCCCATCGACTATAGCTCTGCCGACCCTGTTATCTTGGCGGTGGATACCTCGTACATTGCCGTTCCAAGCCCCTAGTCCCCATCGACTATAGCTCTGCCGACCCTGTTATCTTGGCGGTGGATACCTCGTACATTGCCGTTGGTTACTTCTGTGCCAGTGCCTTAGCGACAATCGGAAACAGCGACGCTACAACCGCTTTGGGTCCATCACGCTAAACGACAGGAATCTCGCTACAGTCAGCCTAAGCTAGAGCTCTATGGGCTTTCAAAACCTTCCGGTCGCTAAAGATGTATTTGATTGGCGTGCGCAACCTTATTGTTGAAGTCGACGCTAGGTACATCAAAGGCATGCTGCAGAATCCCGACATCCAGCCATCCGCTAGCATGAATCGGTGGGTAGTCGCTATCCTTATGTTTCACTTTGAGTTGGTACACGTCAAGAGCTCTTTCCACGGACCAGATGGACTCTCTAGGCGACCACGGCAGCCTGGCGACCCGGCAGTGGACCCACAGGCTGATAGCGATTTCGAGGACTGGATCGACCGACTACATGGTTTCGTACACCTTATTCAACAGCCAATTCCCTTACTACGACGGCAACAGTCTGCCAGCATCCTTCTACATCCCATTGTCCCTTACCGCCCCGAGACCTTTAGCGCACCCCTCACATTCTACACGGCAAGCATTTTCAGTCAAAATTCGCCTCCAGTAAAAGTCGTACAGGAACCCCAGTCGCTAAGAGAAGACAGCAAAAACCTGACCTACGATGCCGTTCCCCGATCCGCCAAGGCAAAGGCAGAGGACAGTCGTCTGTTAATAGTTGAACAATGGCTACAAGACCTTAAGCGACCCACAGGCCTTACCGACGAACAATACGCTACCTTTATCCGCTATGCTACCCGCTTCTTCTTTACCGACAGCCGACTTTGGCGACGAAATCGAGATGGCGCTCACAAGCTGATCATCAAGCCAGAAAGTCGCTTATGAGTCTTGCGCGCTATGCATGACGAGCTAGGACATAGAGGTCTGTACGCTACTCGAGCTTCTCTGCTAGAACCTTATGAGTCTTGCGCGCTATGCATGACGAGCTAGGACATAGAGGTCTGTACGCTACTCGAGCTTCTCTGCTAGAACATTCTGGTGGCCACACGCTAGTGCCGACATCGCCTGGTACATTAGGACTTGCCACCTTGCCAAATTCAACAGACACGCCAAGTGCTCATACCGCCAACCATTGCAACGCCAGCTCCCCTCTTCAGCAAAATCTACGTCGACACCATGCACATGCCCAAATCTGGTCGCTACAAGTACATCATTCAAGGTCGTTGCTCGCTAATCCACTGGCCTGAATTTCGAATGCTGCAGAGAGAAAATACAGAGGCGGTCGCCAAGTGGCTATTTGAGGACGTCATTTGCCGTTGGGAAGCGCTAAGAGAAATCGTCACGGATAACGGTGCGCCCATCATCAAAGCACTAACATATCTCGCCAAGAAATACAATATCCATCATATTCGAGTATCTGGCTGCAACAAACGCGCCAATGGCCTGGTAGAGAGACCACACTTTGACGTTCGGCAAGCGCTTTTCAAGGCAGTCGATGGCGACGAGTCTCGTTGGAGTGAAGCGACTTATTCAGTATTTTGGTCGGAAAGAGTTACCATTCGTAAGCGCATGGGTTGTTCTCCCTATTACGCGGCTACTGGCACCCATCCTTTACTCCCTGCCGACATCATAGAAGCGACCTACCTTCAGCCAGCACCCAATAGCATCTTAGCGACTACCGATCTTATCGCCAGACGAGCTATTGACCTCCAACGAAGGAAAGAAGATTTAGAGCGACTCCACGAGGTAGTCTTTAGCGCCCGTCGCCAAGCAGCCCTACGATTCGAAACCGAGCATAGCGCTACCATCAAAGATTACAACTTCCCGAGAGGAGCGCTAGTGCTTATGCGTAACTCCAAAATCGAAACTTCATACAACAAGAAAATGCGCCCTCGCTATCTAGGACCTTTGGTAGTTATCTCTCGTAACCGTGGAGGCGCTTACGTGCTCTGTGAATTAGATGGTTCAGTACTACATCGACCTGTTGCCGCTTTTCGCCTATTGCCGTATCTCGCCAGAGAACACATTGACTTGCCGCTTGAAGCGCTAGATATCGACACCGCCAAACTTAGGGAACTTGAAGAAACAGAATTACTGGACGATGAGGACTTACCGACTCTAGTTGAAGAAGAAGAACCAGATTAGAAAAGAATATATATTGATAAGCTCTTTCTTTCTATTACTTATCTTACTTATCTTTCTTGCCGATACTTACTGTACTATATTCCACAGACAATTCCTTACGTAGTCAAGTCGCAGCGCTAGCGTGTCGCCAACGCTTAGCGCATTGCGCAACTCTCGCCAAGGGTTTTTCGCTATGATGATTTACTGAGCGTTTCCCTTTTCCTCAAAATTTGTCTAAGTCCCTCACATATTACTGTTCTTGCTAATACCTACCTCAGAATACTTACCGCTTGCTTTCTCTCTGTTATACTTTCCTTGCGCTCTGCCGCTACGCTAACTCAGATTATTGGACTCAATTCCTCCACTCGGTAGGGAAACACCAAAATTATATAAAGAAGTTGAGGCGCCAACAAAAATATATGTACAAACGGCCTATCTACGCTAAGGTCCGTTTAATCGCTAACATCATCCATCGACAAGGAGGCGTCGGAAAGTGGGAGGGAAGAATCGCGAAGGGGTAAGAGGTCGCCAGGTAGGATGTCGTTAGCGGTTTGCCAATCCAGAGCGGCTTGGCAATCCGCTTGGTAATCACGCAGTACCTGCAAGCTGCGACCCAAATTGGAATAGCGCAAGCGAAGCGCCATAAGCTGGCCTCGGACACGTTCCCGCTCCCGACCCATTGCTGCCTCCATCGTTGCCGCCCTACTTGAGAACCTCTCCAGCATCTCCCGTGGGTTAAGTGCCACCACCGGGTACACGAGGTCTTGTCCCAGCCAGTGGAACGCGTTGCCTGTAACCGTTGGCTGCGGCTGAGGGGTCCAGGCAGGATTAATCCTGGCGACCACGGGACGCCTGGGCTCCAACCCGGCAACGTCCTCGGGGTCTGAGACTTCCCAGGGGGCAACGTTACCGTAGGGAGGTAGCCAGTGCCACTCTGGCTCCTCCCTGGCAACTCCTGCCGCGCCCTCGACTTCTGCCACTACCTCCCTTGCCGATGCCTCTCCCTCACCCTCTCCCGCTACCGCCTCCTTGGCGGGGGCCTCTTCCTCGTCACCTTCGCGCTGGGTCGCCAAAGTCTCGTCTGGCTCCCCCTCCGCGTCCTCGTCACCAGCCATAGCCATAGGGCTTCCCGCTCCCCTTGCTGCCATTGCCGAGGGTTCCACCTCCTGAGGATCTTCCCTTGGCGGCGGGTCCACTACCGCGTCGTCCTCATCGGCAGCAGGCAGAGAAACCCCCCTCAGGTGGATAGGGGAAAGTAACTTGCTAGGCCCGGCTTCAGTGTCCCTCGGCGGCAGGCGGCTGGCGGCAAGCGCTTTCTCCAACTCCTCCATCTCCACGTCTCCAGGGGTAGAGGGAGGAGACTCCACCCGCGCACGTTTGGCCTTGCCCTTCCCCTTGGCAGGGGAAGAGACTTGTCGTTTTGAAGGGACCGTAGTCCCTTGGCGCTCTCCGGCGCCACGGTTGCCGACTGTTGCAGACTCGTCCCCTTGACGCGTCGGCAGCGCCAGGGAACTCTTGCTAATCGTCGCCGCATCGCCAGCGGCCTGCTTCTTCCTCTCCCCCTCAACGAACTCCCGCGCCCTTTTGACGAGGACGGCACGCTTGAAAGTGCGCTCCACTACCGCGTCGGGAGCTCCACCGCGTTCGCGACTCTTAGCGCCGTCCAGAGTGCAGGCCCGTTTAAGCGTACCGCACCGGTAGCAGGGCTGGCCACCAGTGGGGTACCAACACCCCTCTGGGTCGTTGTCGGCCCAGCACTTGTCGCACTACAAGAATGTTAACGAAAGCGGCAAGGAAAGCCAAAGTGCTTACCGCCCCTTGGGAGTCCTTGAACTCCCGCCTTGCCGCTGGGCTTGCCGTCTTCTTGTCCTTCATCTCCGGCAAGACCACCCCCGCCTCCATTCCTCCATCCAAAACCGCCTCATCTCGTCTTGCCACCAACAAACCCTTCAGCTCTGCGTCGCTAAAGGAAGTTTGCGTTGGCGCCTGTCAACTGGTTGGTTAGCAGGGAAAGTACCTTGGCGTAACGAACTTACCGTGTAACGAGGGGCGGCAGCCTTGCGAGACTTAGAATGGGATAAACGATAAGCGCCAGCGGTAACAACGCACAAACTTACCTTCTTCTTTAAAGTCTTGCCAGGCTTGACCGGAGAGCCCGATGTGCTTGCCGGCAGTGCTGGGCTCTGGGCACTACCGGCGCGGGAATCCTTCCCACCAGACACCTGCCTCCTTGCAATTGGCGACCTCTCACTGGCTACCAGGGTCTCGCCAACGACCTCTCGCTCCTCTAAGGCCTTGGTCCTCTCCTTGGCGTCACGGGAGGCCTCTTCCAGCACACTCTCGCGGATAGCCGCCATCTCAGCGTCCACCTGCAAATTAGCAAGAGGCGCTAACACCTCTTGTTTGCTATGGGGAGACAGATCAGACCACAGCTAAGTCAGAAATCAAAAATCAGAGATACTTACTCAGGCGCGGGAGCGCTTACCGTCATCGGCAAGGCGCCAGAGAGGATATCCTCCAACTCGTCCTCAATGGTAGGGACAGGAGGAGGCGCCTAGGAACCTAATCAGCCAGCGACACGGCAAAGACTAAAAGCACTTACAAAGCGAGAAAACGGCGCTAACCACTCCGCGCCACGATTATCCACATAGCGGGCTCGGCACCACTCCCGCACCTCAATCTCCTTATCCCAGCCTACGCCAAGGACACGGACCTCGTACCAACGCTCCAATAACTTCATAACCGCGATGACCAAATTTGAAGGCGCCTCCGCGCCCACACCCTCGATGCGCCTAACGAAATTATTTGCCTTAGCGATGTATGCGTAGGCGGCTTCTTGAGCAGCCTGAGACGGGACTGGAGGCGGAGTTGGAATTCGGAAAGACATATTTTTTTAATAGAGCGCCAGGTAAAAATGTGGAGGAGAGACGAAGTCCAAACTCATGCGCCAGGACTATAAACCAAATCTCAAGAACGCACGGGCCACTTGTCACAAAAACGGTAACAGTAGCCTTATTTGGTGACTGAGGACAGTCAATTTTTCAGTTGGGGGGAGATGATAGGACCCTATACAGGTTAGGCGCATCAACGGCAGGCTCGGCACCGGCTCCAGAAACCTTGCCGCACTCGTCCCGAACTTAGCGCACGCGTTCTACCTATTTTAAGCCATTTCTGACGGCCGCGCACGGCAAGAAGCAGATCCAATCAATGATAGCGCCGACGGCAGCAGGAATGACAACTGACAGATGGCATCAGTCACTGACGACAGCGCTTAGCAAGAAGCTTGATGATCTATCAAAAACTGACGGACAGCTTAGCGTTTGACCTTGGCGTCTGACACCGCTTACCGTCTCGATTTGGCGCCCAACGTCGCTTAGGTGTTCTGACAGACAGAAGGGTGATGGATTGATGGTTTAGCACCGCGATCTGCCGCCTGGTGGCGCCAAGGGTCCTCAAAGGACGGTAGGGATCGGAAACCGTTGGAGCTACCCCTATGAAATTTTCCAGTTTACCGCACTTTGGCGATGGTTGGTCACTGGCGACGGTGAACTCCTTGTAGTATATATATTACTTACCGACTTGTACATCCACCATCAGAACAATAGACCACAGTTTACTCCCCTTTCCTCAGTCTCCCTTACGCTACGGTCGGCAACGTCAAACTCATCGGCAGTTGCAGACGCTCGCCAACACTCGACATACTCGCGCCTTGCAACTACGGCAGGCATTATCGACGCTTAGAACTTCGCTAAGCTTATCGTGCTCTTGCCGCTCACCCTTGCCGTCTTCACTTACCGCATTTCCTTAGGCGCTTTACCTTAGCGCTTGACACTTGCCGACCCCGTTACCGACTTTTCTCATTTTCTTAGGCGCGTTCTCTGGGACCTGCCCGGGACTCCTCATATTACTTTTAGCGCGCCCAACGCAAGCTCTTGGTCCGGTAACACTACTGCTACATTTGTTGCTGACCAAAACTTTGGGCGTCATCAAGCGCGCCCAACGCAAGCTCTTGGTCCGGTAACACTACTGCTACATTTGTTGCTGACCAAAACTTTGGGCGTCATCAGCGCACGGCAAGAAGCAGATCCAATCAATGATAGCGCCGACGGCAGCCAGAATGACAACTGACAGATGGCATCAGTCACTGACGACAGCACTTAACGAGAAGCCTGATGATCTATCAAAAACTGACGGACAGCTTGGCGTTTGACCTTGGCGTCTGACACCGCTTAGCGCCTCGATTTGGCGCCTAACGTCGCTTAGGTGTTCTGACAGACAGAAGGGTGATGGATTGATGATTTAGCACCGCGATCTGCCGCCTGGTGGCGCCAAGGGTCTTCAATGGACGGTAGGGATCTGAAACCGTTGGAGCTACCCCTATGAAATTTTCCAGTTTACCGCACTTTGGCAATGGTTGGTCACTGGCGACGGTGAACTCCTTGTAGTATATATAGTACTTACCGACTTGTCCATACGGATGAGAGAACAATAGACCAGAGTTTACTACTCCCCTTTCTTCAGTCTCCCTTACGATCAAGAGCTCATTCACGCTACGGTCGGCAATGTCAAACTTATCGGCAGTTGCAGACGTTCACCAATACTCGACATACTCGCGCCTTGCAACTACAGCAGGCATTATCAACGCTTAGACTTCGCTAAGCTTATCGTGCTCTTGCCGCTTACCTTTGCCGTGTTCGCTTACCGCTTCTCCTAGGCGCTTTACCTTAGCGCTTTACACTTGCCGACTCCGTTACCGACTTTTCTTCTTTTTCACAGGCGCGTTCTCTGGGACCTGCCCGGGACTCCTCAAATCACTTATAGCACGCCCAACGCACACTCTTGGTACGGTAACACGCCAGTTACATTTGTTACTGACCAAACTTTGGACGTCATCAAATTGGAGCCCACCGCGAGGGATCTCTAGGGCAGAATTCCGCCAGAAACCCGTCTCCAGCGTAGGCGCCGCCTGCTAGACCAGTCGGCAGAAGGCATAGCTCCTTCCCACCCATCAACCCCACAACCACCTGGTGCCTTACCGGGTCTCTCTCTTGCCCAGGAACTACAGAACGCCACTGTAGACGCATTTCCTGATCTCTTCCCGCATTCCCTCGATTATAGCGCCGACGACCCCTTAGCGTCGCCCTTTACCGTACCGCAACCAGTTACTCCCATCACTCCGCTAACGCCCCTTTCACAACTCATTTCTCTTACCCCGTCGCCAATTTCTAGAACTCCTTCCCCACTACCGCTAACCGAACTCGTTACCACTGTCGCCATGGAACAACAAGTCCAGCGCATGCTGCCACGCAACCACTTCTCGGCACCGAAATGGGACGAGTCCAAGCCACGGGAGCTCTCCCAGTATTTCAAGGAGTTGGAGTATTTATTCAGAGATTGTAACATTACCGACCACACGCAGATGAAGGAGTACGCGGCAAGATACGTATCATATGACACGGCAGAGACGTGGACAGGTTTGACCGAGTTTGCCACCTTAGTTCCTGCCGCCCCACCAGCTCCAGCTCAAGGCGCTTCGTATGAGGATTGGAAAACGGCAGTAATCCAGCTGTACCCTGGCGCTGAGGAGGCTACCCGATACACGGTAAACGAGTTGCAGAAACTAGTACAGGAATCTTTCGACAACGGCACATCTTCGCTTGGCGCGTTCTCTATGTATTACCGCGAATTCCAGAAAATCGCTAGGTGGCTTCTGCAGAACGGCAAGCTCTATATTAACGAGGAGCGTCGCCTATTCCAGCAGGGCATCCCGACTTCACTGTGGACGTGTATTGCTCGTCGCCTAGAGATAGTTCATCAGGCCCATCACCCTGATGAGCCCTATAACGTTGCCGACGTCTTTGAAGCCGGTAAATGGGTTCTCAAGGGGACGGACACTGGCGTTGGTATACCACGCGCTAGGATGAGCCCACCCCCTGAGCGAACTAACGGTATCATTCCCATCCCGCCTCCTGCTGCTGACTTTGTTAAGAAGGAGGAGCTCAATGCTGCCATTACCGCCGCTGTCGCTTCCGCTATGACGCGTATTGAAACCATGATTACCACCAACCTCACTAACCGACCCGCTAACGTACCCGCGCCTGGCCCTTGCCACTTCTGTGGGGAAATTGGCCACACCATGACTAGAGGACGCTGCGCGACTTTAGAGAACTACATTCGGCAAGGGAGAATTCGACGGGCTATCGACGGCAAGATAGTCCTCACCACTGGCGCCATCATTCCCAACTACCCAGACAAGAAGTCCTTCCAGGAGCGAGTTGATGAATGGCATAGGCGCAACCCAGGACAGATCGTTACCGGCACGCTATCTGGCAACGCCAACCCCGACCCTGAACAGGCGACCCAACAGCAAATGGTTTACGAGGTCTTACACTTCGACAGCGTTGGCGACCACCCTACTTTCTCATGAGAAGAACGTATCGCCAAGCTCCAACAGGAGTTGGATTTGCTTAAGAACCAGGTCTTTGATGGGGTTGAAGTTAAGCAGCCTAAACAACCTCTTAAAGGATACAAGCCAATGCCTCCCGCTAGCAAGTTACCGACTCCTGCTCCTGCCGCACCGCCTGCCACTACCCCTGCTACTGCTCCAGAACCATCGTCGTCCGCTACCGCTCCCGAACCGCATTTACCGCCTCTCCATCCCTACTCAGGAATTCCCGACCGTTATCACGCACCCGCACAACGAAATTTTGCCGCTCCCGAGAAACGTCCTGAGGGTGGCTACCGACCTACCGCGCCAATATTCGACATAGAGAAATCCAACCACGTCTTTAACCGCATCATGAAAACCAATGTTACCTTATCAGTTGAAGAGCTTTGTAGTATTGCCCCAGATGTCCGCAACCAAGTCAAGACGGCAGTCACTCCTCGACGACCCTTGGCGACGACCATTGCCGAGGTCGAGGATCTCGACAACGCGCTCCCTGGTTTTTCTGTTACCGTCGACTCTTTAGACACTGAAGACTCTCCTGCCGACACCATCGCTAACGCCACCTCTGTGGATCCAGTGGAGACCTACCTCAGGTCGGTAGACCATGGAGAAGACCCCGCAATCCTTACCGTCGCTCAAGAATCGCACGCTATTTGCTCGGTCGCGCTAACCGTAGACAATAAGCACGAGGTAGAAGCAATTGTGGACAGCGGGTCTCAAATCATTTCTATGGCAGCTGAAGTCGCTAACGATCTGGGCCTTATTTACGACCCTACCATTATACTAAACATGCAGAGTGCTAACGGTACAGTAGACCGATCCCTAGGCCTCGCCAAGAATGTGCCGTGCACCCTTGGCGACATTACGTTTTATCTTCAGATCCACATCTTACGTTCACCAGCTTACGACCTACTACTGGGCAGACCCTTCGACGTCTTGGCGCGATCAGTCGTCAAGACAGTTACCGACGAGGAAACGACCCTCACAATTAGCGACCCCAATTCCGGAATCCGACGAACGGTGCCAACGTTCCCTAGGGGACAACGAAAAGGCGCCCGCGCTAAGCCCCCGGAGTTTACCGACCAACACGCCAACGAGCCTCCACACCGGTGTTTTCACAGACCATCGAGGAGGTGATTGGCGACGATCACGGAGATGTAGCGCTAACGCTGGAATATGACCATTCAACTGGTCTTGTAACTGTTATGTCTACTGCTTTTCTTGACCAAGATGTTTTAACTACTTTACCCACTACCGACGCAGAGCTTTCCCAGAAAAATCAAAACATTACCGACTCCTCTCTTGCCTACTTGTACCTTACCGCTTCTGAATCATTTCAAAATATTGCGTCTACCGATACGTATCTCACTACCCTTCCCGGAGCCTCGTCTCCTGCCGTTCTTGGACTTGCCGCCCCTCAGGCTACCGTTCCCCTTTCCACTTCTGTATATAACCAAGCTAACGCTCCCAAAAGGAAAGGGGTACAAGTCAAAAAGAAATATAAGCCAGTTGCGCTTAAAACAAAACCCATCGCTACGCACTCTCCCGAGACGTTTAGAATCGAGCGCCAGATCATTGGCAACCCTCTTGCTGACATGCCGACTTTATCACCAAATCCGCCACCCTTTCGGCCCACAGGACGTTTTACCGCAGAACGCCAGCAACAGTTCGCCAAGGAGCATGACACAGGGTTCTTGACCAAAGATGAGTTAAACGTCCTTACCGATCTCGTCGCTAAGCAGGATAAAGCCTTCGCTTGGGAGGACTCAGAACGCGGCAGCCTACGTACAGATTTCTTCCCGCCTGTGGTGATCCTGACCATTCCTCACGTGCCGTGGACTGAGCACAACCGACCGTTACCGCCTGGAATCGAAACCGAGGTCTGCCAAATCATTAGGACCAAGATCAAGGCTGGCGTCTACGAGCCCTCCAATAGTTCTTACCGCTCCCATTGGTTCTGCGTCCTCAAAAAGAACGGCAATCTACGCATAGTCCACAGTCTTGAGCCGCTGAATAGAGTTACTATACGACACTCTGGCGTACCGCCTTTCCCTGACCACTTTGCCGAGTCCTTTGCCGGGCGCATTTGTGGCGCCACCCTTGATCTCTACGTTGGCTACGATGAACGCTTAATACACCCTTCTTCCCGTGACCTCACTACTTTCCAAACTCCGTTTGGCGCCTTGCGCCTAGTTACCTTGCCGATGGGCTGGACAAACTCAGTCCCCATATTCCATGACGACATTACTTTCATCCTCCAACCTGAGATACCACACCATGTCCTTAGCTTCATTGATGACGTTGGCGTCAAAGGTCCCAAAGACTGGCGACTCGTAAACGACTTACCGGCGACCCATCCCGACAACTCCAAAATTCGCTTAGCGCTATGGGAGTTTTTCCAGTTGCTCAACCGAGTCCTCCAACGTATGAAGTATAGCGGTGGTACCTTTAGCGGCCACAAACTCCTCCTATGCGCGCCAAGGTTCAAAATACTTGGGCACATCTGCACTCCCGACGGTCGTATTCCCGACGAATCTCGCTTAGCACTCCTGGAGCAATGGGGTCCTTGCCGCGACTTATCTGAAGTTTGCGCCTTTCTCGGTACCGTTGGCGTTCTTAGGATATTCGTCAAAAACTTTGCCCATCGCGCACATGCCCTTAACCGACTCACCCGCGCTAACGAGCCCTTCGAATTTGGGCCAGACCAGGTCACTGCCCAACGAGATTTAGTAAAAGCCCTACAAGACGCCAAACCCCTAGTTCCAATCGATTATAGCTCTGCCGACCCAGTTATCTTGGCGGTGGATACCTCGTACATTGCCGTTGGTTACTTCTTGTGCCAGTGCCTTAGCGACAATCGGAAACAGCGACGCTACAACCGCTTTGGGTCTATTACGCTTAACGACAGAGAGTCTCGCTACAGTCAGCCTAAGCTGGAGCTTTATGGACTCTTTAAAGCCTTCCGGTCGCTAAAGATGTATTTGATTGGCGTGCGGAACCTCATTGTTGAAGTCGACGCTAGGTACATCAAAAAGCCTTCCGGTCGCTAAAGATGTATTTGATTGGCGTGCGGAACCTCATTGTTGAAGTCGACGCTAGGTACATCAAAGGCATGCTGCAGAATCCCGACATCCAGCCATCCGCTAGCATGAACCGATGGGTAGTCGCTATCCTCATGTTTCACTTTGAGTTGGTACACGTCAAGAGCTCTTTCCACCCGCTAGCATGAACCGATGGGTAGTCGCTATCCTCATGTTTCACTTTGAGTTGGTACACGTCAAGAGCTCTTTCCACAGACCAGATGGACTCTCTAGGCGACCACGGCAGCCTGGCGACCCGGCAGCGGATCCACAGGCTGATAGCAATTTTGAGGACTGGATCGACTGACTACATGGTTTCGTACACCTTATACAACAGCCTATCCCCTTATTACGACGGCAACAGCCTACCAGCATCCTGTTACATCCCATCGTCCCTTACCGCCCCGAGACCTTTAGCGCACCCCTCACGTTCTACACGGCAAGCATCCTTAAACAAGACTTGCCTCCAGTAAAAGTCGTACAGGAACCTCATCCGCTAAGAGAAGACAGCAAAAACCTGACCTACGATGCCGTTCCCCGATCCGCCAAGGCAATGGCGGAAGACAGTCGCTTGCTAGTAGTTGAACAATGGATACGAGACCTTAAGCGACCCCCAGACCTTACCGACGAACAATACGCGAAATTTATCCGCTATGCTACCCGCTTCTTCTTTACCGACAACCGACTTTGGCGACGAAATCGAGATGGCGCTCACAAGCTGATCATCAAGCCAGAAAGTCGCTTACGAGTCTTGCGCGCCATGCATGACGAGCTAGGACATAGAGGTCTGTACGCTACCCGAGCTTCTCTGTTAGAACGATTCTGGTGGCCACACGCTAGTGCCGACATCGCCTGGTACATTAGGACTTGCCACCTTTGCCAAATTCAACAGACACGCCAAGTGCTCATACCGCCAACCATTGCAACGCCAGCTCCCCTCTTCAGCAAAATCTACGTCGACACCATGCACATGCCCAAATCTGGTCGCTACAAGTACATCATTCAAGGTCGTTGCTCGCTAATCCACTGGCCTGAATTTCGAATGCTGCAGAGAGAAAATACAGAGGCGGTCGCCAAGTGGCTATTTGAGGACATCATCTGCCGTTGGGGAGCGCTAAGGGAAATCGTCACGGATAACGGTGCGCCCATCATCAAAGCACTAACATATCTCGCCAAGAAATACAATATCCATCATATTCGAGTATCTGGCTGCAACAAACGCACCAATGGCCTGGTAGAGAGACCACACTTTGACGTTCGGCAAGCGCTCTTTAAGGCAGTCGATGGCGACGAGTCTCGTTGGAGTGAGGCGACGTATTCAGTGTTTTGGTCGGAAAGAGTTACCATTCGAAGGCAGTCGATGGCGACGAGTCTCGTTGGAGTGAGGCGACGTATTCAGTGTTTTGGTCGGAAAGAGTTACCATTCGTAAGCGCATGGGTTGTTCTCCCTATTACGCGGCTACTGGCACCCATCCGTTACTCCCTGCCGACATTATAGAAGCGACCTACCTTCAGCCGGCACCCAATAGTATCTTAGCGACTACCGATCTTATCGCCAGACGAGCTATTGATCTCCAGCGAAGGAAAGAAGATTTAGAGCGACTTCATGAGGTAGTCTTTAGCGCCCGTCGCCAAGCAGCCCTGCGATTCGAAACCGAGCATAGCGCTACCATCAAAGATTACAACTTCCCGAGAGGAGCGCTAGTGCTTATGCGCAACTCCAAAATTGAAACCTCATACAACAAGAAAATGCGCCCGCGCTATCTTGGACCTTTGGTAGTTATCTCTCGTAACCGTGGAGGCGCTTACGTGCTCTGTGAATTAGATAGTTCAGTACTACATCGACCTGTTGCCGCTTTTCGCCTATTACCGTATCTCGCCAGAGAACACATTGAGTTGCCGCTTGAAGCGCTAGATATCGACACCGCCAAGCTTAGAGAACTTGAAGAAACCGAATTATTGGACGATGATGACTTGCCGACTCTAGTTGAAGAACAAGAAAATGATTAGAAAAGAATATAGTGATAAGCTCTTTCTTTCTATTACTTACCTTACTTATCTTTCTTGCCGATACTTACTGTACTATATTCCAACAGACAATTCCTTACATAGTCAAGTCGCAGCGCTAGCGTGGTCGCCAACGCTTAGCGCATTGCGCAACTCTCGCCAAGGGTTTTTCGCTATGATGATCTACTGAGCATTTCCCTTATCCTCAAAATTTGTCTAAGTCCCTCACATACTATTGCTCTTGCTAAAACCTACCTTAGAATACTTGCCGCTTGCCTTCTCTTTGCTTTACTTTCTCTGCTTTCTGCGGCTGCGCTAACTCAGACTAGGGGACTTATCCTTTCACTCAAAAATGAGGCGGCAAGACAGAAATAAAATTCGACGATAACAAAAAAGGAAAAATATGTACATAAACGACCTATCTACGCTAAGGTCCGTTTATTCGCTTACATTGTCCATTGACAAGGAGTCGTCGGTAACCGGCAGGGAGGACTCGCGAAGGGGGAGAAGATCGCCAGGCTGGATGTTGTTGGCGGTTTGCCAATCTATGGCGGCTTGGCAATCGCCCTGGTAGTCGCGAAGAACGCGAAGGCTACGACCCAGGTTGGAATAGCGCAATCGCAACGCCATTAGCTGGCCCTGAACCCATTCCCGTTCCCGCTCCATGGAAGACTCCATCGTTGCCGCCCTCCTGGAAAACCTCTCCAGCATCTCCTGTGGGTTAAGCGCTACCACGGGGTATACGAGGTCCTGCCCCAGCCAGTTGAAGGCGTCGCTGGTAACCGTTGGCTGCGGTTGGGGAGTCCAAGCGGGATTGACCCTGGCGACCACAGGGCGCCTGGGTGCCAATCCTGCAACGTCCTCAGGATCTGATACTTCCCAAGGGGCGACGTTGCCGGAAGGTGGCAGCCATCGCCACTCAGGATCCTCCCGGGTAACCCCTGTTGCCCCCTCCTCTCCTTCCACTACCTCCCTTGCCGATGCCTCTTCCTCGCCAACCTCCCGCTGCGTCGCCAACGTTTCGTCGGCCACCAGATCCTCATCGCCCCCCGCTACCGCTACCGCCTCTCCTGCACCCACGTCATCCTCCCCATCTGCGTCCTGGTCACCAGCCGTTGCCGCCTCTTGAGGCTCCTCTCTTGGCGGCGGACCCATTACCGCGTCGTCCTCATCGGCAGCCGGCAGAGAAACCCCCCTCAGGTGGATGGGGGAAAGCAACTTACTAGGCCCGGCTTCAGGGTCCCTCGGCGGCAGGCGGCTGGCGGCAAGCGCCTTCTCCAGCTCCTCCATCTCCACGTCTTCAGGGGTAGAGGGAGGAGACTCTACCCGCGCACGTTTGGCCTTGCCCTTCCCCTTGGCGGGCGAAGGGACTTGTCGTTTTAAGGGGACCGCAGTCCCTTGGCGCTCACCAGCGCCACGATTGCCAACCGTTTCGTTTTCGTCCCCTTGACACGTTGGCAGCGCCAGGGAACTCTTGCTGATGGTTGCCGCGTCTCCTGCGGCCTTCTTCTTCCTCTCTCCTTCAACAAACTCCCGAGCCCTCTTAACAAGGACGGCGCGCTTGAAGGTGCGCTCCACTACCGCGTCTGGGGCGCCACCGCGTTCTCGACTCTTGGCGCCATCCAGAGTGCAGGCCCTCTTCAGAGTACCGCACCGGTAGCAGGGCTGGCCACCAGTGGGGTACCAACACCCCTCTGGGTCATTGTCGGCCCAGCACTTGTCGCACTGCAAGAATGTTAACAAGAGCGGTAAGGAAGGCCATAGTACTTACCGCTCCTTGGGAGTCCTTGAACTCCCGTCTTGCCGCTGGGCTTGCCGTCTTCTTATCCTTCATCTCCGGCAAGACCACTCCCGCTTCCATTCCCTCATCCAAAACCGCCTCATCTCGTCGTGCTACTAGCAAACCCTTTAGCTCGGCATCGCTAAAAGAAGTCTGCGTTGGCGCCTGCAAACTATTTGGTTAGCAGGGAAGGTACCTTGGCATAACGAACTTACCGTATAACGAGGAGCGGCAGCCTTACGAGACTGAGAGTGGGATAAGCAGAAGTCGCCAGCGGTAAGAACCCTCAAACTTACCTTCTTTTTCAAAGTCTTGCCAGGCTTGATCGGAGAGCCTGATTTGCTTGCCGGCAGTGCTGGGCTCTGGGCACTACCGGCGCGGGAATCCTTCTCGCTAGACACCTGTTTCCTGGCAACTGGCGACTTCTCGCTAGCGAACAGGTTCTTGCCAAGCGCCTCTCGCTCCTCCAAGGCCTTCATCCTCTCCTTGGCGTCTTGAGAGGCCTCTTCCAGAACGGTCGCGCGAATTGCCGCCATCTCGGCATCCACCTGCAAATTGGCAAGAGGCGCTAACACCTCTTGTTTACTATGAGGGGACAGATCAGACCACAGCTAAGTTAGAAATCAAAAATCAGAGATACTTACTCAGGCGCGGGAGCGCTTACCGTCATCGGCAAGGCGCCAGAGAGGATATCCTCCAACTCGTCCTCAATGGTAGGGACAGGAGGAGGCGCCTAGGAACCTAATCAGCTAGCGATGCGGCAAAGACTAAAAGCACTTACAAAGCGAGAAAACGGCGCTAACCAGTCGGCGCCACGATTGTCAACATAACGGGCTCTGCACCACTCCCGCACCTCAATCTCCCTATCCCACCCTACGCCAAGAACACGAACTTCATACCAACGTTCCAACAGCTTCATAACGGCAACGACCAGGTTTGGAGGCGCCTCCGCGCCCACACCCTCGATGCGCCTAATAAAATTAGTCGCCTTGTCGATATAAGTGGAGGCAGCGTCTTGAGCCTTGCGAGACGGTACGGGAGGCGGAGTTGGAATGTGGAAAGACATATTATTTTGAAGAGCGCCAGGTAAAATCAGAGAAGAGAGGTGAAGTCCAATCTTGTGCGCCAGGACTATAAACAAAATCTCAAGAACGCACGGACCACTGGTCACAAAAGCGGTAACGGTAGCCTTATTTGGTGACTGAGGACAGTCAATTTTTCAGTTGGGGGGAGATGATAGGACCCCATACAGGATCAGCGCATCAACGGCAGGCTGCGGCAACACGGCACGGGCTCGGGATACCTTAGCACGCGCTAACTAACCAATTTTGGCAAGATTTGACGGCCACGCACGGCAAGAAGCAGATCCAATCAATGATAATGCCGACGGCAGCCAGAATGACAACTGACAGATGGCATCAGTCACTGACGACAGCACTTAACGAGAAGCCTGATGATCTATCAAAAACTGACGGACAGCTTGGCGTTTGACCTTGGCGTCTGACACCGCTTAGCGCCTCGATTTGGCGCCTAACGTCGCTTAGGTGTTCTGACAGACAGAAGGGTGATGGATTGATGATTTAGCACCGCGATCTGCCGCCTGGTGGCGCCAAGGGTCTTCAATGGACGGTAGGGATCTGAAACCGTTGGAGCTACCCCTATGAAATTTTCCAGTTTACCGCACTTTGGCAATGGTTGGTCACTGGCGACGGTGAACTCCTTGTAGTATATATAGTACTTACCGACTTGTCCATACGGATGAGAGAACAATAGACCAGAGTTTACTACTCCCCTTTCTTCAGTCTCCCTTACGATCAAGAGCTCATTCACGCTACGGTCGGCAATGTCAAACTTATCGGCAGTTGCAGACGTTCGCCAATACTCGACATACTCGTGCCTTGCAACTACGGCAGGCATTATCAACGCTTAGACTTCGCTAAGCTTATTGTGCTCTTGCCGCTTACCTTTGCCATGTTCGCTTACCGCTTCTCCTAGGCCCTTTACCTTAGCGCTTTACACTTGCCGACTCCGTTACCGACTTTTCTCCTTTTTCACAGGCGCGTTCTCTGGGACCTGCCTGGGACTCCTCAAATCACTTATAGCGCACCCAACGCACACTCTTGGTACGGTAACACGCCAGTTACATTTGTTACTGACCAAACTTTGGGCGTCATCAACGCAGGCGAATTTATTGGAACATTTTTAGTAGCCTCAAGTTAGCGCTGATATCACATGGTATATTTGCACTTGTCATCTCTGCCAAATCCAGCAGACACGCCAAGTTCTTATTCCCCCAACCGTAGCAACTCCAGCACCATTGTTCGGAAAGATATATATCGACACTATGCACATGCCCAAGTCGGGGCGCTACAAGTATATTATCCAAGGAAGGTGTTCTTTGGTACATTGGCTGGAGTTCCGTATGCTCCAGCAAGAAAATACCAACGCTATAGCTAAGTGGCTCTTCAAAGATGTTATTTGCAGATGGGGAGCCCTTCACGAGATTGTTACAGACAACAGAGTGCCGATAGTTAAAGCACTTATCTACCTCGCAAAGAAATACAATATATAGCATATTCAAGTCTCAGGATACAACAAACGTGCTAACGGTATAGTGGAAAGGCTGCACTTTGACATATGACAGGCGCTATTCAAGGTGGTGAATGGCAACGAAAGTCGCTGGAGTGAAGCGACTTATTCGGTCTTTTGGTCTGAACAAGTTACCATATGGAAGAGGATGGGCTGTTCTCCTTACTACGCAGTGACAGGCACCCATCCCCTGCTCCCAGCAGATGTTGTGGAGGCGACATACTTACAACCCCTGCCTAACTCACTTCTGTCTTCTACCGATCTGATCGCTAGGCACGCTATTGACTTACAACAATGCATGGAGGATCTAGAGCGCCTACACAAGGTGGTATTTCAAGCTAGATAACAGGCTGCATTGAGATTTGAGAGCGAGCATAGCGCTACCATCCAAGACTACAACTTTACAGCTGGCACCTTAGTACTAATGTGCAACTTGAAAATCAAAGTTACCTATAACAAAAAGATGCAACCCCGATACCTAGGACCCCTCATAGTAGTTTCCCGCAATAGGGGAGGTGTCTATGTACTCTGCGAGTTGGACGGCTCAGTTTTGCATCGACCAGTAGCGGCGTTCCGACTCATTCCCTACTTAGCGCGTGAACATATTCCTTTACCTTTGTCGTCACTGGACATAGACACTGCCAAACTTCGAGAGCTGGAAGAGACTGAATTGGTGGACGATGATGAGACTGCTCCGGATGAAGATGAGGAGCAATGATCTCCTACAAAATGCAAGGCGCTAACCATTAGCGCCTCCCTTGATCAAACTTAGACAACCCGACAACCAGAAAATAAATATATAAACAAATGATACTAATACACAATGAACTAGCGATCCGACTACGACTACATCTAATGGAGCTACCCTAAAGAGGAAGACCGTTGACATGGACCTTTAACTTGATCTTTAGGTTGCCTGCGGATGGGAGGAGCACCTGGAGGTGGCACGTTAGCAGATGGTATGGGAGGAACGGGAACGCTAGGAGGAGGCGCAGGAGGAGCACCTGGACGAGGAGCACGAGGAGCGCCCAGAGGAGCAGCAGCAGGGTTGGGGGATAAATACCACCCGTCCCCATCCGGGCAGGACTCAAACAATGGGAAAGGAAAGGCCGTGCGTTCAAATATGGCTCTACACACGTCAAGGTTGACGAGAGGAGGAAGGGGAAGCCAGAAGAGACTCTTAGAGGCAGCATGGAGTTAACAACCTTAGGTCAGGAAAAGATAAGAATTAACCAAGCTTCCTGTTTTGCAGAGTAGGCTGGCCAGACTCAGAGTGGTACCTGTAATCGGCTCCTACTCAACGCATGAGCATTACTCATGACCCGCACTAAGGGGAGGCATACAGTGACTAAAGATGGGTTGACGTCGACCATCCACTCTTTGGAAGCGGCAAGAAGAATTCAGTACCTGTGTACCAGTGTCATAGTGTTGCCATTCTTGTGTGGAAAGCCACCAGTAGGCATTAGAGCAAGAAACTGCTCCAATCGATCTAGGATAACGGGACGGTAAAGACATTCAGGCTTATCAAGGAGGAGGGGAACTTCTGGCATGATGTGATACTGACTGGGTTAACAGCGCCAGAACCCATAAAGTACCTTAAGCTACTTGCAGGGTCACAGATATTAGGGAATTCTTACATGCACAAAACAATCACAAGGGGGGGGCGACAACAACGATGCAATTCATATAACTACGACAAAAGAAATCAAGTATCTAAAATCTGTCAGCCCGGTGGCACCACGGAAAAGAAGGAGCCGACTTACATAAATGACATGGGAGACAGATGAGCATCAAGGACCGGGCAAGAGGAGAGGCCTGGGAGGCCTCCAGCCTTCAGCAGGACCACGAAAAAGCCGGCCACCAGTAAATGAGCGGGGCGCCTAGCGAGGCGACGCGTTAGAAGGAAGAAAACGAGGTAATAAGGCAATGAACCAGATAGTGACTCTCCTCCAGCAGCAACTCAAGACGCTCTTTTATTTCCTTGGTCACGATTTGCTTTATTTGGCAACTATCAGAAGAGAAGGAGGGCGAAAAAGGCAATAGCGCATCTGAAAAATCCGACTCCAGTTCTTCTCCATACCAAAACGGGTCAACGGCAGGTCATCGTTCCAAATCTCACAAGCTGCACAAAGTAGCTGACAGTGACGACCTAACTCAATGACTCCATCAGTCAGTCCGGGCACGCCAACTGCCAGGTAGTGGTGGAAGAACGAGGTAGCACGTTCCAGAAAAGTGGGGGGATCAATCATGACATGAGCACGATCACAGCAGGGGAGACCACACGATGCCGGTTGGGCTTTCCATCATGAAGACTAATGAGATGCTGTCAAGGCATGGGCAATTTATAGGACTTGGACAGTGTTTCAACTAGCGACAGCATGGGAGGGCTGTCAGGGGACTCCTCATTCCTTTCTTCTTTCACTCTTTATTTCTTCACTCTCCTTTCATTCACTTCCTTATTTCTTCTATCATTCTCTCATTTTGCTGTTACTACTTTTTCAACACTATCTGTTAGTACTATTCTCAACCTTTGAGGTGCTCTGGTTCTTTAGCTATCACTCAGACAAGTGTGGGCCCTTCAGCACCGCTCCAGGCTGCTTAGATAAGCCGAGGTGCTCTGGTTCTTTAGCTATCACTCAGACAAGTGTGGGCCCTTCAGCACCGCTCCAGGCTGCTTAGATAAGCCGGTTTCTGACTTCTAAAGTCCGGAGTTTTCCTCCCTTGTTTGCACACTTGTTTGGTTAGTCAATTTTCGAGTTTTTAAGGTTTTGTTGTACTGTACAGTTGTTTCCCATGCTTCAGAGGCCCCAGAAGCGTCCAACCTGGCATAGGGAATCCCCAGACTTGTTCTCTTTGGATCTCCCTCTGCCAGGTGAATAGCTACCTTGATATTGTCAGTATATATTCTAATACACTTTGGATCTCCCTCTGCCAGCTGTGTGACTGATCCACAGCCTCTAGAGGTCGCCCTTACAAGGGCACTTCTCAAGGGGCTTGGAACCTGACGCAAACATGAACCAATAGGATGCACTTGACTCATTTTTAGGTCGCACAAAGAGGAAGTTAACCTTCGAGATCTAGCACTTATAGCCACTATCACCAAATAACCACAAGCGATCAGTGGCACTCTATTTCTTATACATTAAAACTTCTTGCATGAATTGACTTATTTTTCTACAGACAATACCTATTTCTTTCTAGGCTGGCACGATATTGGCTATTGGATTGCGCTGGTAATAGGGGTTTTCTATGCTATAATGATTTACTGAGCGTTTCCCCTTTTTCTTACTTTGTATTTGATTACTTACAAACTGACAATTTCGGAACAAAGAGGGGGGAGCATTTATTTTTAGTATGGCTATCACAAACTACATATCAAAAATTACAAAGTCCACAAAGTTCGAAGCGCTATGGGCCAGCAACTACGCATCAGACTTGGAGGGAGCAGAATCACCCAAAGTGAGCAAGTCTCCGTCCTGAATGGCGTTACTCGCTTGCCACTCAAGCGCATCAGTGATGTCGTCATAAAGCTCAAGCAGGAGGAGCTCACGGCACGCTAAGGTGGAGACACAAGGTCGTAGGATGGCGAGTTTGCTACCAATGATGTCGGTCACGTCCTCGACATGGCAAAGTTGTTGGCGGAGATCGGCGGCAGGACAAAGAGAAGTGACGGGATAAGAGAACTCATCCCCAAGCCAAGGGTAGGCGTCGCTGGAAACGCACATGGCAGGGGGAGGAGTCCAGAAGGGATCGAACTTAGCAGAGGTCAGAGAAAAGACGAACCAACTAAGAAATGCAGACTTACTCAAACGGTTACAGGAGCACGGAGGGTCCATTCATGGCGCTCATTGCCTGGGGACATGGCCCTAGTGGAGGAAAGGTGGATGCCATAAGAGGGCAAGTACCTCCAGCGGCAACGGTGCTCGCCCTGAGCCACTAAGGTCCCTTTGGACTCAGGCGCAGTGGAGGACTCGTGAGTACTGGGGAAGGAAGAGAGGCTATGAGGAGTAAGAGACGGGGTAATAGGAAGAGCAACAGGGGAGGCGCTAGCCATGACAGGCTCAGGAGCAGGGGTAGCGCTGGCAACAGACATCACGACATCTTCGGCAGGAGGGATATTCACGATGATGGGAAGTGAAGGAGTAGGGGACCTGGCGACAAAGAGATTAGCGCTACTAAAAAAAAAAAGGAAACACGAGAACTATGCACCAATTACCACTGGGGCCACTCTGATAAGGGTTGGCGGCGATAGGAGGAGTAAGGCGAAGCAGAAGAGCATGTACCGCCAACAGCGCATTGGTGTTGACTACAGGCCCAGCCTTATTGTCATCCTTGCCCTCAGCATCCCTCTCAGTATCCTCGCCTTCATCAGTAGATGACTCAGTAGAAGACAAGACCACAGGAGTAGCAGGCGCTAGCTCCCGGCACTTACTGGGACTCTTGCTAAGAGAGGTGACAACGGGCTTACACTTCAAAGGGACAGGACGACGGGGAGAGCGAGCAAAGGGGGCCACCACGGTGGTGCCATCTTGGGTGATGGGAAGTGCTAGGCTTGCAGTACTAATCACAGTGGGCTGACGAGTAGCAGCCAGATCGCATTGCTGCAGCACGAAAGCCTGGGCGTTACAAACTAAGACTGCGTGCTCGTAATTGCATTGCATGATAGCGTCCCTACCACACTCACAAGTACGAATTCCATTGAAGGCACAGCCCCGTTTCAATGCATCGCAGCGGTAGCAGGGAAGAGAGGTGGTAGGAAACCAGCAACCCTCGGGATTGTTCTCAGACCAACATTTATCGCACTGAGAAAGAAGTTAGCGACATCATCAACCTTTCAGGGACAAACAAGCACTTATCGCACCAATTTTCACCCTAAAGACACGACGCTCCACGGGCATCACCGTAACCTTCTTCTTAGCGCCGAGTACTTGGACACCAGCTGGAAGGCTGGTATCAATAACGGTAGTATTGCGACGAAGGCGTAACAAATCACAAAGCTCCGCGTTGGTAAACATAGTCTGGTTGGGCGCCTAAGAAGGGCCTGATCAGGTGCTAGAGACAAGTGATCTTAAAAGGAAACACTTACGACATATAAAGGGGCAACACAAGCAGGGAGATTGATCTGAGAAGCAAAGTTAGTAGAAGAACTAGAGACAGGAAAACAAGGACGCACGGTACATTTAGAAGGGCTAGCGAGAGCAGGGGGCGCGTGATTAATAACAATGGCGAAGTTACAGGGGGGAAGGCAAGAAATAGTATGGGTAGGTCCAGGCCGGAGCTCACTGGCAGTAACGGCAATCCGTTTGATGGCTAAATGAGGAGGCGCAGTATGAGTGGGAGAAGCAACGATAGGCGCAGTACGAGCAGAAGAAGCATCGCCACAAAAAGGACTACCAAGAACGGAAGGAGGCAGGACAGAGACAGGAGCAGCAGGAGTGGCCGGATCAGAAGGAATGGTAGAAGCTGACGGAACACTAGGGAGACTGGCGATGGTGGGCAACGTAGCAACCGACTACTCAGGGTTAATATTGGAAACGTAAGGAAGAAGAGGAGAAACTTACATCGCCAACCTCGGTATTAGCTAGCAGGGCGTCGATCTCGTCGGACAGAGAAGGAGCCTAGTATGGGCGCTGAACCTTAGCACCACAAATCCAAAATCAAACCTAAAAACTTATGAACAAGTCTGCAAACGGTCGTAACCAATTGGCACCCTCATATTTGCAGTACCGAGCCATGCACTATTCACGAACCTCGACGCTCTGTGCCCAGGAACTGTCAGAGCTGCGGACCATGAGCCACCACCAATAGAGCTGCATAATCTCAGAGATGGTTTGTGGTGCATCAGCAGGACCAACAGACTTAGCACGATTGAATAAATAGGAGGCCTTAGCCAGGAAATTGTGGAGAGCAGATGCATCAAAAGGAGTGGACATGCTGGAAAGATGGGGAAGAAAAATACAAGGTGAAGTGCTGAAAACGACTTTTATAAGGTGCCGGTGGCATCATACAGACCGTAGTGCAGTCAAATTAATGACGGCGTTTGACTGAGGACAGTCAATTTTTCAGTTGGGGGGAGATGATAGGCTTCTACTCAGACTGAGCGCATCAAGGGACATTATAGGCCAACCCAGTCAATTTTTCAGTTGGGGGGAGATGATAGGCTTCTACTCAGACTGAGCGCATCAAGGGACATTATAGGCCAACCAACACTTGACGTACTGAAGACTCTAGCAATCAGTTGGGAATATAGAGCAGCCCTAGCTCTGGCAACCTACTACAGAACTTAGCCATTTACTCTAACCACTAGCTACCAGGCCTTCAGCACACTCCATTCACCTATCCCAAGGATGAAGGAGGCTCAGAACAAATAGCGCTAACACAATGGCAGGAGAGGACTCTAACTAAACCCCAATCACTTCCAGAAGGAGCCAGCAGCAGGCACTGCCATTTGACAAGGCACTTCAATCAGAAGTCTAAAAGGATCAATGATGGCGGCACTAGATATACTTAAATCTGACATCTGGACCTGTCAGGAACTGATACAATGAGTAGCGCTGACACTAGCGCTCATGGCGTCTGTCGAGGATTTTCCGACCATACCCCGGAACAACCTGGCCAATCGGAGTTATAGTAAAAGTGAGCAGACTCGTACAATTCCAAGTCAATATAGAGTCGCCGCTGGTCGCCGTGGGTCATAACGCCGTTGGTTGCCGTTATCCATGTGCAAAAGGTCGCTGTTGACAGGTCGCTGTTAGAAAAAACCATGAGAAGAGGCGCTAGGAGGTAGCGCTGCAGATGGACTTGTATCTTGGCAAACACGGTAGCGCATAGTATATAAAATAGCTACTTGACATGTATATAACAATGAATCGTAACTTCTTGAGCACACAGTTACACTTAGCGTTCAAATCACGCTAGCTTTCTTTGACTTCGCCACTAAATCAGACGCTAGCCTCGTCTATCTCGTCTTTGTCGTTTATGGTGCCACCTCGGGCACAATACACTGTGCTACTTGTCTTTTCTTTAATATCTTTGTTTAAACTACAACGCTTACCGTCTGCCAGATAGCCCCTGAAGCACTATAATTTAGCGCATCATTTTATCACCTCCACTCGAGCACACTGGGACCCTGTCAGGACTCCTCACAACTACGCACGCCAAGCGCTGGAGATGGCGTTGTACTGCGTATACGTCCAGCACACCCAACCACAGTTGGCATCATCACCGAGACGCTGTAATCTAGCGCATCTTCCTACAACCTCTGCTTGAGCACACTGGGACCCTGTTGGGACTCCTCAAAACTACGAACGCCAAGCGCTAGAGATGGTGTTGTACTGTGTATACGTCCAGTGCATCCAATCACAGTTGGCATCATTAAGGGTCTTTCAGGGGCAGCCTACCATGGAAATAGAGAACCACTCATTTCGTGTTTTGTGGGCCAATCCAGAACAGTTATCCACCATGAGTTCCAATGTCATCCACAAGTACAGGAAGCCCGTGACTCCTTGCCCAGCCTTCGTATACCTGGAGACTCATACTGAAGATGAATTGGAATTGTCATTGATTCCACACATTTGCGGGGCAGGGTCATCAAAGTCAAGAAAGAGAGATATGTTGTACATGTGTCCTCCGCCGGAACAGCTGGGAACAGTTAAATGGACCTGGAGAGGGATGGAAGATAGAAAATATGGGTTTTTTTAAGGCTGAACGCAGGCAGCACCAAGGTTGATAGGAAAAGATATAAACCATTAGCAGCAATCACGAAATACAAGTTTTTATGCACAGTTAGGTTTCCCTACTGCTTGTGTCTCCCAGCGCCCCTCAGACTGTCAAGGATAATAACAAGTTGAGGATGTGGAGCAGAGAAAATAACATCATGTGTTTGTGGTCAGACCAAGCCCTGACACGAGAAACGATGTGTCAGGAAAAAAAGATATAAAACGTTAGTAAAAGAAATGAAATAAAAGGCTGCACACACACTGTATTGGTAGGGAGCGGACATAAGTGGTGGGGTAAGTTGAGTTAGGTCTTGCTTAAGAGCCCTCATCAAAAGTGATCAAGTTTTTCACACTAACTGGTTTTTAAAATAAATAAATAAATATTTGAAATTGAGGTTGCAAGATCTAATCCTAAAACACCAAAACCACTGTTTTATTTTTTATATTCTCGTCCGTTCCTCTTAACCCAGCCTTATTCTCATGTATAATTACCAGTACCACATATAATTATTTAGTTTTAAACTAACCATCAAGACTTACGTGCATGTGCGATGTCAATACTTCATATTACAAATATTAACTCATTTTTGTTTCTCACCATATCACAGATTGCAGCAGAATGTTTACTTCTGCCGGGCCATCAAGGCATCGACAACCTCAGAATCTTCATACTTATGGACTGTCACCCTTTCATGAGAACGAGGAACTGACTCCTTTTCCTATCATACCTAATTATAATCGGTGGGAAAGAAGGGATTGATTGGATCAAGAGCACGTCAAACACATCCATTCAAGGCTTTCAGCTCTCTCTACACAGCCAGCAACAAATTATAGTGATGCAGTGAGATATTTTCTGCATTTTTACTGTTTATTTTCTAATGTCAAACATGCTCAGACCAGGTTTTCTTCAATTTATAACCAGCTCTCAATAAACAACATAGAGTTGGTAAGAAGCCTAGCTTTTTTTCAATCATGCTGTTGACATGTTTCAGCATCTGAGAAAATCCCAGGAGGAGTGCAACAAGCTTTGCACTTTATGTCGCCAGCAAGCTTTGCACTTTATGTCGCCAGCTACAAGTTGAAAACCAAGACTTGAAGCAAGAACTTGATGTCTTTAAAGCTCAACATGAACCACAGATCCTGCCACCTCCATGCACACCACTTAAAAATAGCATTGAGGTAGCAAAACCTCATTTTCCAAGACTTGTTGCCTTATATAATCCTTTTGTCCCACCAAACATGAATGCTGTTAAGGGTAAAAAGCCAGAACCTGGTATTTTGGCAGGCACTACTAGATTCAATCCTGACAAACATAAGCGACCTCTTTTGCTTGATGTTTTTATTGCAGAATTGTATTCTTGCCTTCCTTCTATTTGTCATCCTATTGTAATGCATGATAAGTTTTTAAAAGCTGTATGTCCACTCATAATTCATTATCTTTACTTTTGTTCTTATCTTTGTGTAGTACCAAGAAACAGTCCATCTTTTTAAAGGGACATTGATTGATATTTTGCGTGATGCTGCACTAATTATTTTGGAGATGAATATGGACAAGGAGAGGGCATACTTCAAAGCCAAATACAATCGCTCAGAAGTTTTAGACCTAGTTTTACTTCTAAGTTGGTTGAGAGACTCCAAAAAGGTGGACTTCTGCTCTCCTATTCTTTTTCCGCAGCATGTTCAAAATCTTGGAAAAGCTAAAGGCTTCATGTGTTATATTTTTCAGTCTCCTGAGCTCTTTAAGGTATTTATTTACTTGTTCTCTGCCAATCCAAGCTACTGATATATTTGAAGTTTATAAAAGCCTTTCTTTTCAGTACCTCATTCCTCAAGCCTAAAAAAGACAAGTTGTCAATGAACAACGGCAAAAGATATGGTACAATGTGGAAAATTTCAAGGATTGATCAACTACCTATGAATACAATTCCCGTTTTTGCAATTTTGGTATGTTAAACTCTGTTACTATGCCAAAAATCTATTTTTTACAACAAATAGATGATCTTTATTCTTTCTCCTGATGAAAGATTTGGATCCATAGGCCCCACAACAAAAATTGACTGGAGAGACCGACTTGAGTCATATATGGAAGACTTCTACTGATTGTCTGTGGAGAAGGTGAAGAATTATAATCAAATTATGGCTCTTTTTCAATCAGTTGTTTTTCAAGATGACGCACCAAGTGATGACTTTGAAGATACCAATGATAGGCTTCTACTCAGACTGAGTGCATCAAGGGACATTATAGGCCAACCAACACTTGACGTACTAAGGGCTCTAGCGACCAGTTGAGAATATAGAGCAGCTCTAGCTCTGGCAACCGACTACAGGATTTAGACATTTATCCTAACCACTAGCTACCAAGCTTTCAGCACACTCCAGCTCTAGCTCTGGCAACCGACTACAGGATTTAGACATTTATCCTAACCACTAGCTACCAAGCTTTCAGCACACTCCATTCACCTATCTCAAGGACGAAGGAGGCCCATAACGTATAGCGCTAACATGATGGCAGGAGAGGACTCTAACTAAACCCCGATCACTTCCAGAAAGAGCCAGCAGCAGGCGCTGCCATTTGACGAGGCACTTCAATCAGAAGTCTAAAAGGATCAATGACGGCGGCACTGGATATACTTAAATCCAACATCTGGACCTGTCAGGAACTAATACAATGTGTAGCGCTGACACTAGCACTCACGGCGTCTGTTGAGGATTTCCTGACCATACCCCGAAACAGCCTGGCCAATTGGAGTTAGAATAAAAGTGAGCAGACTCATGCAGTTCTAAGCCAATATAGAGTCGCCGCTGGTCGCCGTGAGTCAGAATGCCGTTGGTCGCCGTCATCCATATGCAAAAGGTCGCCGTTAGAGGAAAGCACGAGGAGAGGCGCTAGGAGGTAGCGCTGCAGGTGGACTTGTATCTGGACAAACACAGTAGCGCATAGTATATAAAATAGCTACTTTACATGTATATAACAACGAATTGTAACCTCTTGAGCACCCAATTACACTTAGCGTTCAAATTGCGCTAGCATTGCCTGACTTTGTCACCAAGTTCGGCGCTAGCTTTGTTTATCTCATCTTCGTCATTTACGGTGCCACCTACAGGCACGCTATGCTGCGCTATTCGTCTTATTCTCTATAACTTCTCCTAAACTACGACGCTTACCACTTGCTAGGTAGCACCCGAGACGCTATCATCTAGCGCATTGTCCTATCACCTCTGCTCGAGCACACTGGGACCCTGCCAGGACTCCTCACAAATCCATACGCCAGGCGCTAGAGACGGCGTTGTACTGCGTATACGTCCAGCGCACCCAACCACAGTTGGCGTCATTATTTTGGAGCCCACTGCGAGGGGTTCTATTAAGGCAGAATTCCGCCAGAAACTTGAGCCCAGCGACAGCGCCGCCTCCTATTGGAGAGCGCATTTGAACAAACATTGACTGAGTCACCACACTTACCAGGCGCACTACCGAGGCAGACTTTAGATCAGGAACTTGAAGCTGCTCCAGATAGCTTGGCTGAAAGCTTCTTCCCGTTTTCCCGACCGTTTGAATACTTAGCAGGTGAAAACCATACACCGCTTACTCCTTTGGAAGAGCTGTCTAGGTCATTTTTTCCCGACCGTTTGAATACTTAGCAGGTGAAAACCATACACCGCTTACTCCTTTGGAAGAGCTGTCTAGGTCATTATCACCAGAACCTAGCAACTCAGAACTACCTGAGCCAGTACCGACTACGACCATGCCAAGTGAAACTACCACTAACACCACTATTCCTACCACGACGTCGACACCAGCTAATATGGAGCAGGCAAACACACCACGCATGCCACCAAGAAACCACTTCTTGTCGCCAAAATGGGACAAGACGAAGCCTCGCAAGCTAACACAGTATTTCCGAGAATTGGAATATTTATTACGCAACTGCCGAGTCACCGACAACACGCAAATGAAAGAATATGCCACCAGATACGTTTCATACGATACCGCAGAATCTTGGACAGGACTGGACGAGTTTCAAGGATTAACACAAGATGTGGTGCCAAGACCGTTTATCTATGAGAAATGGAAAAAGGCGATCATTAAATTGTATCCTGGCGCTGAAGAGTCCACGCGCTATACAGTCCTTGAAATCCAGAAACTGGTACAGGATACCTTTGCAACGGACATTTATATGTTAGGCACGCTATCTACTTATTACCGAGATTTCCAGCGAATTGCACGATGGCTAGTACAGAACGGCAAACTTTACAGGAACGAGGAACGGCGCCTGTTCCAACAAGGGATTCCGACATCGCTATGGACTTGAATAGCACGTCGCTTAGAAATTCTTAAGTCCGACCACCATCCCAAGGAACCCTACGATATAGAAGACGTCTTTGAAGCAGGTAAATGGATACTGAAAGGAACGGATACTGGCATCCCCTTCCAGCGACCTTCTAGTACTGATAACGGAGGAAAGGCGCCGCCCGTTGTGGCGCCAGCACCTAGCGTGACTAACAACCAGGAAGGCTTTGTCAAGAAGGAGGATCTAGAAAACGCAGTCAACACGGCCGTCACAAACATTATGAGCAAATTGGAAACGTTAATCTCGACTAGCCTTAATGCGCTGTCACGACCCCTCCCCTCCGGGCCCACCCTGGGACACCCCCGGAACACTATCCGGGACCCTCCTTCCAACCCCACAGGACACGCCCTGCCATCACGAACGCCGACACTGCCATCACGCGCATCAAGGACCGCCATCAGCCGCCACCAGCCCCGATCAATGATCGGATCACACGACTCGTTCCAGCCATCGTGCATCACGCATCACGGCTCCATCCGCGCCAATTGATCGTGCGCCCCACACGCGCGATCCCGGTATGCAGCCCCTGCCGCTACTCAATGACCCCCGGAACCCATCCCAGACATCCCGGAACCCCGAGACCCGGCCCCGTAGTACTTATAGCATAGTTCCCTGTTGTATTTGCTAGTCTTGATATTACTTTGGTTATTGCGTGCCCTTTTGCTTGACTGGTATGCCTCGATTGGTACACTTCGACTGGCACGCCTAAGTATTCGCGTGCTCTAAGTTTTGGTACGCACTTCGCGACTCTTGATTTACTAACTTGGTCTCGTCTTAGAACCTCCGGTTCACGACTCGACCCCCTCTAACCTCAGTTACCTCCAACCCAAAACCCCCGGACTCTAGTCCCCTATCCCGGGATTACCCCTGTCCTCGTCTTGAACCCCGGAGTCCTAGCCCTGGAGTTCCAGACACCCGAGTATTTGTAGGTCAAGTCCGCATTGTAAGGGCGTTGCTTTCCCGGAAAGCCCCCGACTCAGCGGAACCTGACATAATATCAAGACTCCCTCCTTACACCGTTCTTGATGGCTATGTATACTCACACTTACTACCCCACAGGGTACCAGACCGACCCTTACGGACGCCTGGTACCTGATCACTACTCCGCGCAGACCCCCCGCCCCGTCTATCCACCTCTCCCGTACGAACCTCAATACCTCCACCGCCACTGGGCCCCCGACCTGTCCCTCTACGACCTGGGGCCCTCAGCCAGCTGGGCCCCTCCACTCAACCTAGCCATGGCACGACCCGTGGAGGTCCCCTCGTACCGGAGCATCCCCGGAGGCCTGCCGGAGACCCCACCTGCACCCAGTGGACCTCGCCCAATTCCCCCCAGCAAGGGCCCCTTTGCACCTACTCCCTACTACGGTTATCAGCGCCCCGTCCCCCAACCCCGAGAACCCCGACTACCCCCCTCGTCATTACCCGGCCGCCGCTCCACCCGCTCGAACCCCTCCCTTGCCAATGGGACGACGACGCCTCGAGGAGTATGAACGGCAACGGGACGAGGTACTCCGCTCCCTCAGGATCTCGCCAGAGAACTTCGCGCAACGGACAAGGACGCTGCTCGTGGAATTCGGACACGACGACTTCGAAGGCACTCCGGAGGAATGGGCTCACTGCCTGGTCGAATTCGGGGATCGCCTCACGCGAGGAGAACTCCCGGAGCAAACCATGGTAAAGTATAGGCGCAATACGATCCTCCGGGAAGAATTACAGCAACTGCTCGACGAAGTCCACGCATCCCCCTCCCCTCGGCCCCTCAACGACCCCCGATCCTCCGGGAAGAATTACAGCAACTGCTCGACGAAGTCCACGCATCCCCCTCCCCTCGGCCCCTCAACGACCCCGCGGACCCAGGTCGCTCAATTCACGTTTGACGGGAACCCCCAGAACTAGCCCCAGCAGCCCCGGCAGCCCCCACGGTCCCCACTCTGGAGCAACGACAACGGGAAGAACGACAAAATGCCTCAGCCATGTTGCGGTCCCTCAACCCAGCTGGAGGCCTCTTCGATCAACCCGCGGCCCGCACGGTAGGCTTGTCAACTCGCCGCAGGGCTAACTCCGTTCCTAGTACCTTCGAGACCTGGGGACAGCCCCAAAGACCCCTGGAACCCCTCCCGCGAACAGACAACGCCCGACCCCCGGCCCCGGCGAACCCCGGCAGACCCCGCGCGGACACCCCTAGCACGGACGACACGCTGTGCTACATCGACGAGCTTACGCGTGGCAACAACGAGGCAGACCCCGCGCGGACACCCCTAGCACGGACGACACGCTGTGCTACATCGACGAGCTTACACGTGGCAACAACGAACCATGTCCCGCGCCTGCGCCTGTCCCAGTACCGCCCCCTACATCAGCTCCGGTCCCTCTGGAACGCAACTTCCGCCGCAATCCGCCACTCCACTTCGACCTACGAAACCCCCCGCGACCCCCAATACAAGCACGACCCTCCCAGATTGAACGTCCCCCACGCAACCCAGTACCCGACCCAGCACCCGACCCCCCTCCGCCCAACCCGACACCACCGAACCCTCCCCGACCACCTCCGCCACCCCCAGCCAAACCTCGAGGACGACCCCCAGGCCCTCCACCTCCACCATTCCCTGCGTGGAGACCCGGGCCCCCTCCTGGCAGGAACGAACCCCCTTGGAACAACGGGCCTCCTGGGCGTGGACCCCCAGGTGAGCCACCCGGAGGAGGACCTCCCGGCGGGTGGGGTCCCGCCCTTGGTGCTTTTCCTCCTCAAGGAGAGGGGGGTAATCACTACTACTACTATTACAATGCTGGCCCCCCTCCCCGCAATGCTGCCAGACCGGACGACGCTCACGACGCCCTTGCCCGCGAAAGACGACTGGACATTCAAAAGCCCGACGCCTTCATGGGCCGGGACCCCCAAAAATGGCGTACCTTCCTCACTCAGTGTCTCAATACATTTCAGGCAAAGCCGCTCACGTTTCAGGTTGACAGCTCCCGGGTGGCCTTTGCCGCATCGTATCTCCAGGGAATCGCCTTCGATCACTACATGGCCCTCATCCAGTTCGACCCCAACAACCCGGCACTCGCTCGCTGGCAAGCCTTCGTCGACGAGTTTTCCGGGAAGTTCGGAATCTACGACACCGTGGCCGAAGCCAAGGACAACCTCTTCAACCTCCGGATGCGCTCGGAAGAACGTTTCACCACCTTTATCGTACGTTTTGAGAAGGAAGCTTACGAAACAGGTTGGAACTACAGCGCCCTCCAGTACGCCCTCCACCGCACCCTGCCACAACGCATCAAGGACGTCCTCCAACTCGCCCCGAAACAACCCTCCTACGACGGATACAAGGCTCTCGTCATGCAGATCGACCAACGCTACTGGGAAGACCGCAGCGAGTATTCGAATTCCTGACCCCCTTGGAACCCTAGAGGAGGACCCCCTTGGCCCTCCAGCAAAGCCCCCAACCTCCAAGGTCGGAACCCCAGCCCTCCCGCGTTTCCTGGCAGCCGACCCTCAGTGAGTCGTGGCCCGCCCAATGCTAACCCCGGCAGCGGCGCCCGCCCCCAGGCCCAACTCAACGCCGCCGTGGCCACCCACGACCTGGGCGACGCGCCAAGCCCCGAGGAACCCCCGGAAGACCCCGAAGACTTTGACTTCGACGACGAACAGGACAAGGAGGCCCTCCGGGCCAACCGGCTTCAAAAGAAAGGACGACCCTGGATTGAAGTCCCGATAGATGTGCAGGAACGACGGAGAAGGGAGGGTGTCTGCATACTCTGTGGTGAGAAAGACCATTTCATCTCCGAGTGCCCCAAACGACAGGTCATGGGACGTGCCACCTGGACCTTCGAAGGGGAGGATGCCACCTACGAGTATTCAGAAAACGACCCGGCGATTTAGACCCGGAAGACGCCCTAAATCGCGGAATCGACCCCGACGTCTTCTCTGCCCCGGTCTCACATCTTTGCTCTACGACACTCATACAGGACACCCTCACGGCTTACCTACCCTCCCACTCTTCACACTCCCTCCTCCTCAAAACCCGCCTCACCCCCTCCGGAACCCCCCTCGACACCCTCGTTGACAGTGGCGCCACCGACAACTTCATCGACGAAGCATGGTCTACCTCCGCCCCGGAACCCGCTCAGCGACTCCCAGTCCCAGTACGGCTCTGCCTCTTCAACGGAGACGCCTCTACGGCGGGGGACATCACTCATTTCGTGCGTATGCCCGTTACTTTCGCCAACGGACAGACTCACACCCTCCGGATGTTGATAACCAAACTTCACCCTTCCACACCCCTGGTCCTAGGGCTTCCGTGGCTCCGAGACACCAACCCCCGCATTGATTGGCGACATCTCACCCTTTGCCTGACCCGGGACCCGACGCCCGACGACCAGCAACTCCCCTTCGACATCCTCCACTCTCCGGACCCTATCCCGAAGGACGGGCCCCCATTGCCCCCCGGACTCCAGTCCCGTTCATCCCGATCCTTTGTCATCAATGCCAGGCTGGACGGCGCCCCAGGACCGATATCGGCCCTCATTGACAGCGGAGCCACCGGAGATCCTTTGTCATCAATGCCAGGCTGGACGGCGCCCCAGGACCGATATCGGCCCTCATCGACAGCGGAGCCACCGGAGTTTTCATCAGCGACGCTCTCGACCTCCCCCACGACTCCCTCGACCAGCCCCTCCGCCTGCAACGCCTCGACGGCACCCCCTCCTCCTCCGGCCCCATCCAGAGGTCTCACTCGGGACGCGTGACCCTGGACAACGACTACGAGTTCACCTCCGACTTCCTGGTCACGCGACTTCACGAATCGACCCCGATGGTGCTGGGACTACCCTGGCTGCGCGACACGAACCCCGACATCGATTGGAGGACGCTCACCATGACCTTCCCGGGACCCGAAGACCACTCCTCGACCGCCATGCACCTCCGGGCCCTAGGGAACAACCCGATGCCCGACACCCCCAGGACGACTGCTGCGCCCCCCACGCATGCACCACCCACGCCCATCCGAGACCGCAAGGCCCCCGATCGACCCCCAAACATTCCTCGGAACAAGTACAAAGGGCCGAACTACCCCTGCCGGTCTCAGACACGTGTCACACCCGCTCCAGCCGATGCTTCCGCGACCCCGATCGACCCGAGCGCCCTCGATATTAGGATCATTGGGGCCGCCCCCTTCGCCCGCCTCATGAGGGATGGAACTCCCACGTTTCAGCTGCACACCTCGCCTTCTCTCCCGGAAGAACACCTACGAGGGGACGCTATTCCCCCGGAACAGAAAACCGAGGAGCAAATCCTCCGAGAAGTAGTTCCCCCGGAATATCACGAGTTCGCTGACGTATTCTCCGAAGGAGACGCCAAGGAGATCCCCCCTCACCGCCCCTATGATCACACCATCGACCTCGAGGAAGGAGCCACTCCCCCTTTCGGCAAGGTCTACAACATGTCGGAGGTCGAACTCCGGGCTCTCAAGGACTACCTTGACGAAATGCTCGGTAAGGGATTCATCTGACCCTCTGCCTCCGCTGCCGGAGCCCCAGTTCTATTCGCCAAGAAGAAGGATGGCTTGCTCCGACTCTGTGTCGACTACCGGGGACTCAATAAGATCACCAAGAAGAACCGCTACCCGCTTCCGCTCATTGGTGATCTGGTCGATCGACTCCGCAGTGCCAAGGTCTATACGAAGATCGACCTCCGCTCCGGTTACAACAACGTCCGCATCGCCCCGGGACATGAGTGGAAAACTGCGTTCCGCACGTGGTATGGTCTGTTTGAGTACCTTGTAATGCCTTTCGGAATGACTAACTCCCCCGCCACGTTCCAATACTTCATGAACGACATCTTCCACGACATGAGCGACGTCTTCGTGATTGTCTACCTGGACGACATCCTCATTTATTCCGACTCACCGGAGGATCACCAGAAGCATGTCCGGCAAGTCCTCGAACGCCTCCGGGAGCACAACCTCCACGCCAAGCCTGAGAAGTGTTCATTCCATATAGAAGAGGTTGAGTATCTTGGCGTCATCGTATCCCCAAACGGCGTCCGCATGGACCCCCACAAGGTCGAGGCCATCGTCAACTGGCCGCAGCCCCGGAACGTCAAGGAAGTACAATCTTTCTTGGGTTTCGCTAACTTCTACCGGAGGTTCATAGATAACTACTCCGGTATCACGAAACCCCTCAACCGGCTCACGTGCAAGGACGTCGCCTGGAACTGGGACAGTAAGTGCCAGAGCGTCTTTAACCTGCTCAAGGAGGCTTTCACAGCTGCCCCCATACTCTGGCACTACAACCCAACCCTCCTGATTATCCTAGAATGTGATGCCTCCGACTACGCCATCGCTGGGATTCTCTCACAGATGGAGCCTGACGGTGGGGAGCCCCGGCCAGTCGCCTTCTACACCCAGTCCATGATCGACGCCGAGCTCAACTACGACATCTACGACAAGGAACTCCTCGCCATTGTCGAAGCCTTCAAGCAATGGCGAGCCTACCTCGAGGGAGCCCGGCACCGGATTCAGGTCTACTCGGATCACAACAACCTGCAGTACTTCACCATGACCAAACAGCTTAGTCGACGGCAGGCCCGATGGTCCGAGGTGCTCTTGGAATACGACTTCACAATTCAGTACCGCCCGGGACGACTCGGAGCTAAACCTGACGCCCTCACCCGTCGACCGGATGTCTATCCCAAGAAGTCGTTTGAGGCGGAACGCAATGCGTTCAATCATCGCGTGGTGATCCCTCCCGAACATCTGAATGCCGTACTGATCTTAAACAACGAAGGAACCCTGAACCAGATCCGCCGCACTCCCCGAGACAAGTACTTCACCGATCACGACCCCTGAAACTCTTCCGATGGAACCAACCGGGACCCCGCCTTCTCCTTGTCCTCCGACGAAAAACTCCTCCTCTGGGACAGCCGCATCTACGTCCCGGATCACGCCCGACTCCGCTACGATGTCCTCCGTCAACACCACGATCATAAGCTCCGGGGACACCCTGGGATACGTAAGACTCTCCAGCTGATCTCCCGGACTTACTTTTGGCCAGGGTTGAAGAAGGACGTGACCCGCTACATTCGATCATGTGAACCCTGCCTCCGGGCCAAGGTCCCCCGACACCGACCATACGGACTCCTGAAACCCCTGCCAGTCGGACGACGCCCCTGGTCCTCCATATCCCTGGACCACATCGTCGAACTCCCGGAGTCTGAAGGGTTCGATGCCATTCTCGTCGTTGTGTGCAGGCTAACCAAACAGGGCATCTTCCTACCCTGCCACACCACAGACACCGCCCCGGACTTCGCCCAGCTGTTCCTCGAGCACGTCTTTGCCAATCATGGACTCCCGGACGACATCGTCTCCGACCGTGGCCCTCTCTTTGTGTCCAAGTTTTGGACTTCCCTGTGTAAGGCACTTGAAGTAAAGACTAACCTCTCTACCGACGGCCAAACCAAAAGGGTCAACCAGTCTCTCAAGCAGTACCTCCGACTGTATGTCAACTACTTGCAGGATGACTGGCGCGCCAAGCTCCCCCTGGCCGAGTTCACCTACAACAACACGCCGCACTCTGCCACCGGGGTATCCCCCTTCTTTGCCAACAAGGGATACCACCCTCGACTGACACTCTCGCTCCGGGACATCCCGTTGCACGCCGCCCACGAGGTCACCTGGGATCTCCAATCCCTTCACGAGTTTCTCTGGGAAGAGATCAACATCGCAAACCGGGCCTATGTGAAACACGCCGACCGGAAACGGGAAGACACCCCCGACTGGGCCCCCGGGACAAAGGTATGGTTAGATCGACGACACCTCCGCACCCGCTGGCCCTCCCCAAAACTTGATCACAAGCGTCTCGGCCCGTTCAAAATATTGAAGAAGGTCTCATCCCACGCCTACAAGATCGAGCTTCCCCCGGGACTAAAAGGTCTGCACCCGGTATTCCACGTCCGCCTCCTGGAACGACACCCGCCTACAAGATCGAGCTTCCCCCGGGACTAAAAGGTCTGCACCCGGTATTCCACGTCCGCCTCCTGGAACGACACCCCCCGGATCCTTTCCCCGAACGGCGCCCCAAGCCCCCTCCCCCGGTCGAGGTCGAGGACGAGTACCACTACGAAGTTGAAGACATCCTCGACTCCCGGAACATTCGTGGACGACCCCACTTCCTCGTACGGTGGAAGGGATACGGCCCGGAAGACGACACTTGGGAACCACGCCGAAACCTCGAAGGCGCCCTCGACAAACTCCGGGACTTCCAACAACGGCACCCGGGAAACGACCTTCCCGGGCGCAGGACTCACAGACGGCAGTAGTGGGCGTAACCCCCGCCTCTGGGCTCAGTAGGGATTCAACTCCCATGTGTACCTTCTACTTTCCCTTCCTAGAACTTACCCCTTTTTTTTAGTACCCTTTTCTCATTAGTAGTGCTCGGGGCAAGGTCTTTTCCCATCTTTTCCGCCTCATTACTTACACAACTTCCTTCTTACTTACTCCAAAGAGACAGGTATGGGCAAGGTCTTTTCCCATCTTTTCCGCCTCATTACTTACACAACTTCCTTCTTACTTACTCCAAAGAGACAGGTATATACATTTTACTATAGCTACAATATCTACAGTCCCGACCGGGACAAGAGGCACGACGGACAAAAAAAAAAAAAAAAAAAGGAAAAGAAACAACAAGAAACCGCCCCTAGAGTTGGGGCCCCGAACCGCCCTCACCCTCCCCTCCCCTCGGCCAGCCCTGGAAACCCTCCCCCACCCCCTCCGGGCCGTGCTCCCGCCACACCTCCTCGGCCAATTGGTCCTACGACGGGAGCTGCTCGTCCTCGTCCAGGACCCGCTCGAACCAGGATCCCGGGGCAGGCACGTTCCTCCGCTGATGCGCGGCCACCAGCCGCTCCAGAAGATCGAGGCCGCGCTCCACCCCGGGGGTCGTCACCTCAGGGCGCTGCCCCTCCTGTAGCGAGGCCAGCGCCGCGGCCACCCCGTCCAGGAGCAGACGGTGCTCCCGGGCCCAGCCTGAAGATGTCAGCAGAAGGAGTGATCCGGCGACAGAGGACTCACTCAAGGATGCCATATGCGCGACCACCAGATCACGGCGCAAACCCTCCCCCACCTCCTGTCCCGAGGGGGCCCTCTCCGGGATCCCCACTCCCTGCCCCAACCTTGCCCGCAACGCCTCCAGCTCTGCCACCGCCTCCTCCCGAGCAACCCGGGCCTCCTCCAGCTGCCGAAGCGCCTCCCAGCCCACCTCCAACTCCCTCTGCGCGTCGGTCCCCTTGGACTTCCCCGGGCGCTCCAGCAGGACCCTCACGTCCGCCCCCAGGGGCCACCCCGACAGAGGCGAGAACACTGCCAGGGAAAGACGCGGGGGGGAAGCTGGGGGCGGGGTCCCAGAGGGCAAACGCGCCCTCTTGGAGGGCCTCGGGGAGGGGCTAGGCGATGCCCACCTCTTCCCCTTGTCGGGGCGCCCTCCACAACCCTTGTGACTTTCGGTCCCAGCCCGGGTCGCCCGACACGTGATCAGGACCACGGGCCGGCCCCGGCCCCCCACCCGAACGACCCCCCACTGGCCGCCCCCGCGGGCGCCGCGGGCACATTCCCCACCGACTCCGCCGTCTCCACCGCTGGCTCCACCACCCAGTCCCGCTCCTCGACCCCCATCCTCCAGGTGACCCCCCCCAGCGGCCACCCCTGCTCCCACGCGACGCAGCGCGCCCTCTACAACGCCGACACGGAACATCGTTCGTGGTTGAGGCGGCACGCCTCGCACACAGACGTGTCCCGGCAGGACGAAGGAGCCAGGGCCTCGAACGTGCACATCACCAGCCAGCGGGCACAGTGCAGGCACTATGACGCCAAAGTCAGCCAGGGAACCCGAGGTAGGAACTCACTTACCGGCCCATTGCTCATGCACCAGTTATGAGTGGGCAACCCCTGGAGCCTCTCCAGAGCCTCCTCGAATGCCTCCTGCGACGCGTCAGCCCACGCAACGCACCGGTCGTCTGGGACTACTGTGATCGTCCCTGCTGCCATCCCGGAACGGCGGAATTGTGGGGCGGGCAGTTGAGGCCACGGGGGGGACGGGGGGGACGCATGGTCATCCGCACAAAGTTGGGCGTGGGACAACTGAGACCTGGCCCCAAGGAGCCGCCAGGGGCCGCACCGGGGGCAGGCGCCAGAAGCCGACTAGGACCCGCCTCCAGGGCAGGAACGTTGTGTTGTTCTGAAAGAGGAAGGTCAGTAGCGGTAAGCGACCAGCACAGGGACACTTACGCTGTTGGACGAGCACCGCTATGCGCTCCCGATCTAGGTGGCACCGGTATCGGGCATCCCGGGACTCCCACACGATCAGGGGTGCGACTTCGTCAGTAGGCGGGGGCGTCGGGGAATGGGTCGGCGTACGCGACATGTTTGAACTCAACGGTAAAAAATTTTTTTTTTTGATATGTGGCGAGTCAGGTGCCGGGTCCCACGGTTGAACCCCAGTCCGAACAACCGGCTACGCGTGCCTCGGAGGGTCTCGGCGCTGAGGGGGGGGTGATGTCACGACCCCTCCCCTCCGGGCCCACCCCGGGACACCCCCGGAACACCCTCCGGGACCCTCCCTCCGACCCCACAGGACACGCCCCGCCATCACGACCGCCGACACCGCCATCACGCGCATCAAGGACCGCCATCAGCCGCCACCAGCCCCGATCAACGATCGGATCACGTGACTCATTCCGGCCATTGCGCATCACGCATCACGGCTCCATCCACGCCAATTGATCGCGCGCCCCACACGCGCGATCCCGGTATGCAGCCCCTGCCGCTACTCAATGACCCCTGGAACCCATCCCAGACATCCCGGAACCCCGAGACCTGGCCCCGTAGTACTTATAGCATAGTTCCCTGTTGTACCCCTGGAACCCATCCCAGACATCCCGGAACCCCGAGACCTGGCCCCGTAGTACTTATAGCATAGTTCCCTGTTGTATTTGCTAGTCTTGATATTACTTTGGTTATTGCGTGCCCTTTTGCTTGACTGGTACGCCTCAATTGGTACGCTTCGACTGGCACGCCTAAGTATTCGCATGCTCTAAGTTTTGGTACGCACTTCGCGACTCTTGATTTACTAACTTGGTCTCGTCTTAGAACCTCCGGTTCACGACTCGACCCCCTCTAACCTCAGTTACCTCCAACCCAAAACCCCCGGACTCTAGTCCCCTATCCCGGGATTACCCCTGTCCTCGTCTTGAACCCCGGAGTCCTAGCCCCGGAGTTCCAGACACCCGAGTATTTGTAGGTCAAGTCCGCATTGTAAGGGCGTTGCTTTCCCGGAAAGCCCCTGACTCAGCGGAACCTGACATGCGCCACGAGGTAATATGCAACCTGGGCTTTGTCACTTCTGTGGCGAGGCGGGACATACAATGACTCGAGGGTGCTGCGCTATCCTCGAACAGTATCTACGCCAAGGAAGAGCGTGTCGGGGTGCCAACGGTAAAATAATCCTACCCTCGGGCGCTAACATCCCTCTATATCCCGAGCACTGGACTTTCCAGGGACAAATTGATGAATGGCACCGATGAAACCCTGGGAACTTAGCAATGGGCAACCTCAATAGTATGGCCGCAATGGAGGCAGAGGCAACTCCACAACAGGCGCTAATCCATGAAGTACTCCAGCTTAACGCTGTTAGCGAGCAACCGACGTTGTCATGAGAGGAGAGGATTGAGACATTGGAAAGGGAGCTAAAGTCGCTAAAGAATCAGGTTTTCGATGGTGTCGAGATTAAAAAGAGCAAGCAACCGTTGAAAGACTATAGACCCTCAGGCGCTACGTCAGATCCAGCACTAGCGAAGCCCTCGAATTCCAGCATCAACGACGACACACCTGATACGGCCAAAGCTTCAGCTAGCACAGAACCGCCGCTGCACCCTTATTCAGGGCTTTCTGGTAACTACTCTCCGCCGGTCAATCGAAACTTTTGGGTGCCAGACAAGCCAGCAGGAGGCTACCGACCAATGGCACCTATCTACGACATAGAAAAATCAAAGCAAGTATTTGATCGCATCATGAAAAGTCAGGTTACAATGTCGGTAGGGGAGCTATGCAGTGTGGCACCAGACGTCAGGAACCAGATGCATACTGCAGTTACCCCCTGACGAAATGTAGCTAACAACGTAACGGCGGTGGACGAATGTGACAACGTGCTACCTGGATTTGCGTATATAACGGAGATGGTAGCGCCGGAAATCAAAGGAGAAGCCAAGCCACCCAAAGAAGCTACGTCGATTGACTCAGTCGAAACCTACCTTAAGTCGCTAAGATCTAGCGACGATCCTGCTGTCCTCACTGTGGCCCAAGACTCTCACACGATTCGCTCAATTATGTTGACAGTTGATGGAAAAAGCGAGATAGAGTCCATCGTGGACAGCGGATCACAGATTATTTCAATGGCTGCCAACGTTGCTAACGAGCTTGGAATCATTTACGACCCGACCATCATTCTTAATATGCAAAGCGCTAACGGCACTATTGATTGATCCTTGGAAATGGCCCGTAATGTGCCATGTGCTGTTGGCGATCTTACGTTTTACCTTCAAATCCACATTCTTAGATCGCCTGCGTACGACTTATTATTAGGAAGGCCCTTCGACATCTTAGCACGATCGGTAGTCAAGACGACGTCTGAAGACAAAATGACGCTAACTATTAGCGACCCTAATTCAGGCATCAGGAGAACGGTACCGATGTTTTCCTGGGGGAAATTCCAGAAGCCAGGACCGAGAAAGTGACCTTACATTAGCGATGACTATTGCAAGTGTTTTCCGGTGCCATCGAGGAGATGAGTGATGAGGATCATGGAGATGAAGCGCTTATCTTGGACTATAACCATCGGACTGGGCAAGTAAACTTTATATCACATACCCCTTTAGCCCATGAAATCTTGAATTCTTCTTCGTCGCTTACTAGCGAAGCGTTATCCTACTTATACCTCACTGCGTCAGATATTACTGAAAACCTTTCAACAGACACTTATTTTGTTTCTACTCCCGACTCTAAAGAACCTTTGATATCAGGTTTCACTAGAAACCATGATTCTATTTATAATATGTTTGCTAACAATAGTACCCCTAAGTGCAAGGGAGTTCAGGTCAAGAAGAAATATAAACCTGTAGCGCTTAAAACAAAACCAGTAGCGAGCGCCGTACCTGAGGAATTTTGCATTGAAAGAAAAATAATAGGCGACCCTTTGGCTACCCTGCCAAGACTCGACCCAACTCCACCACCCTTCGAACCGACAGGACGATTTACAAGGGAACGAAAGGCGCTATTTCTTAGCGCCCACGATACCAGCTTTCTCTCGACAGAGGAAATAGACGTATTAGTCGACATCATGCAAAAACAGAATGAGGCTTTCGCATGGGAGGACTCAGAGCACGGTAAACTTAGAACTGACTTCTTTCCCCCAGTGGTTATACCGACAATACCACACATACCCTGGACTGAGCATAACTGACCCATACCCCCGGGAATCGAAGCCGAGGTCTGCCAAATTATTCACTCCAAGATAGCGGCAGGTGTATACAAGCCTTCTAATTCGGCCTACCGCTTGAGATGGTTCTGCGTACTGAAGAAAAACAGGAAGCTACATATAGTTCACAGCCTAGAACCATTAAACAAAGTCACCATTCGTCATTCAGGGGTACCGCCATTTCCCGATCACATCGCTGAATCTTTTGCGGGACAAATATGTGGCGCTACCCTGGATTTGTACGTTGGCTATGACAAGCGCTTAATCCATCCTTCCTCTTGCGACTTGACAACATTTCAAACACCGTTTGGGGCGCTATGACTAGTCACACTTCCTATGGGATGGACAAACTCGGTACTTATATTTCACGACAATATTACGTTTATCCTACAGCCCGAAATACCCCACCATGTGCTCAGCTTCATAAATGACGTAGGAGTTAAAGGCCTGAAGGATTGGCAATTGGTAGATGGCAAGCCCAAAGTTCACCCAGAAAATCCTAACATCTGTATGGCGCTATGGGACTTCTTTCAACTGGTTAACCGAGTACTTCAGTGCATGAAGTATTGTGGCGGGACGTTTTCAGGACACAAGCTCGTTCTTTGTGCGCCGCAGTTTAAAATTTTGGGGCACGTTTGCACACCAGAAGGCAGGATTCCAGAGGAGAGCCGATTAGCGCTGCTGGAGAAATGGGGGGTCTGTCATAACCTCTCGGAAGTTCGCGCGTTCTTGGGCACTGTAGGGGTGCTGCGCATGTTCATACACCATTTTTCTCATCGCGCAAACGCCCTTAATCGCCTAACCTGCTCAGGGGTCCCCTTTGAATTCGGACCCAATCAAATCAATGCCCAGAAGGACTTAGTAAAGGCGCTACAGGAAGCGAAACCATTGGTGCCCATCAACTATACTACCGCCGATCCTGTTATACTTGCCGTTGACACTTCATATATCGCCGTTGGCTTCTTTTTATGCCAGTGTGAGGGCGCGAACCAGAAAATAAGGTGCTATAACCGCTTCGGATCGATTACCCTTAACGACCAAGAATCGCGCTACAGTCAGCCCAAGCTAGAGTTATATGGCTTGTTTCAAGTGTTTTAGGCGCTGCGCATGTACCTCATTGGGGTACAAAATCTGATTGTCGAGGTCGACACACGATACATCAAAGGAATGCTTCAGAACCCTGATATTCAACCTTCGGCCAGTATGAACCGCTGGGTAGTAGCGATATTAATGTTTCACTTCGAGTTAGTACACGTCAGAAGTGCGTTCCACGGGCTGGACGGATTATCTAGGCGACTCAGACAACCGGAAGATGAAGCGCTAGACGATAGCGACAACGATGTATTTGACGACTGGATTGATTGATTGCATGGTTTCATGCATATCATTCAGTTGCCTATTCTGGTGCTTCGCAAAGACCAGCCAGTTTTAACTTGGCTTCACCCTATTGTTCCGTACCAGCCCTGACCATATCAGACATCATCGACTTTTTACACGGCCAGTATCTATAACATCGCTAAGCCGTCTAACAATCTAAAGATAGTCGAGGAACCAAGGCCCTTGCAAGAAGACAGTCAGAACCTGCCATATTCGGTGGTACCTTGAAGCGACAAAGCTAAGTCAGAAGATCAGCGAGTTGACCAGGTTAGGAAGTGGCTACAGGATTTGCGACGACCATCAGACCTTATGGATACAGAATACGCCACCTTTATTCGATATGCGACGACTTTCTTTATAGTGGAAGACCGACTTTGGCGACGAAATAGAGATGGCGCCCACAAGCTAGTAATTAAACCGGATAATTGAGTTAGGATTCTATGCGCTATGCATGATGACTTGGGACACTGAGGACTCTACGTGATGAGGGCAAACCTTTTGGAGCGCTTTTGGTGGCCCCAAGTTAGCGCCAATATTGCGTGGTATATTCACACTTGTCATCTCTGTCAAATCCAGCAGACACGTCAGGTTCTGATTCCCCCAACAGTAGCGACTCCAGCGCCGTTATTCGGAAAAATATATATTGACACCATGCACATGCCCAAGTCAGGGCGCTACAAGTATATCATTCAAGGAAGGTGTTCCTTGGTACATTGGCCAGAGTTTTGTATGCTCCAGCGAGAAAATACAGACGCTATAGCTAAGTGGCTCTTTGAGGACGTTATCTGCCAATGGGGAGCCCTTCTATGCTCCAGCGAGAAAATACAGACGCTATAGCTAAGTGGCTCTTTGAGGACGTTATCTGCCAATGGGGAGCCCTTCACGAGATCGTCACAGACAACGGAGCGCCAATAGTCAAGGCGCTCACTTATCTTGCCAAGAAATACAACATACAACACATCCGAGTCTCAGGATACAATAAACGCGCCAATGGAATCGTAAAAAGGCCTCACTTCGATGTTCGACAGGCGCTATTCAAGGCGGTCGATGGTGACAAAAGTCGCTGGAGCGAGGCGACCTATTCAGTCTTCTGGTCGGAGCATGTTACGGTACGAAAGAGGATGGGCTGCTCTCCCTACTATGCGGCGACTGGCACCCACCCCTTGCTACCAGCGGATGTTGTGGAGGCAACATACTTACAACCCCCATCTAACTCGATCCTGTCCTCTACCAATCTTATCGCTAGGTGTGCCATTGACTTACAACGACGCATGGAGGATCTAGAGCACCTACACGAGGTGGTATTTCAAGGTAGACGACAGGCCGCATTACGATTTGAAAGAGAGCATAGCGCTACTATCCGAGACTACAACTTTACAGCCGGCGCCTTAGTGCTAATGCGCAACTCAAAAATCAAAGTTACCCACAACAAAAAGATGTGACCCCAATACCTAGGACCCCTCATAGTAGTTTCCCGCAATAGGGGAGGAGCCTACGTACTCTGCGAGTTGGACGGCTCGGTTTTGCATCAACCGGTAGCGGCGTTTCGACTCATTCCCTACTTAGCACGTGAACACATTCCGCTACCTTTGCCAGTGCTAGACATTGACACAGCCAAACTGCAAGAGCTTGAAGAGACTGAGTTGGTGGACGATGACGAGATCACTCCTAATGACGAAGAGGAACAGTAAAAGACCACAAGAAACGAGGCGCCAGCGGTTAGCGCCCCCTGCTACGGACTTAAAGCATGCGCCAGTAACCGCAAAAGGGGGTGAATAAATAGACAATACTAATACAGGCGGCACTACTAAACTATCTTTGGCTACACAATCTAAGACAACGATGAAGACCGCCGACCAGGGCCCTTGACTCGCTCCTTGTGTCGCCTATAGGCAGGAGGAGCACCGGAAGGGGGACGCATCACAGCGTTAGGCGGCGCAGGAGGAGCGACTAGAGGGGGAGGCGGTGGAGTGCGAGGAGGCACGGGAAGAGCGACTGTAGGCGGAGCACGAGAAGGTCCCAGGGAAGCGGCGGAACGAGCAGGGGACAAGTACCACCCGACCTTGTCCAAGCGACGCTCTAAAGCTGTGAAAGGAACGACCATGCGGACGAGCACGGCTCTACTAGCGTCAAGGTTAACAAGAACCGGAAGGGGGAGCCAGGAAAGGCTCTAGAAAAGGGCAGGAAATTAGCTAACCAAAACCAGGAGAAAAGGGGTATAGGCACTAACCAAACTCCCGGTCTCACAAAGAAGGCTATGAAGACTCAAAGCGGTACCAGTAATGGGCTCATACGACACACATAAGTATTACCTAAAGCATGCGCTAATGAAGGGTTTACGGTGACTAGGGTCTGTATCTATCTCCTATTCGGCAGAGGCCGCTAGCAGAATCCGGTACCGGCGCACAAGGGTCAATATGTTACTGTTCTCGTGCGGAAAGCTGCCATCAGGCATCAGCACGAGAAAATGCTTGAGATGATCTAGGATGGGAGGCCGGTGAACGAGTACGGGGTCATCAAGAAGGAGGGAAGGTTCTGGCATGATACGATACTAACCGGGTTAACAGCGCCAGAACCCATAAAATACCTCAAGCTGCTTGCAGGGTTGCGGATACTTGGAAACTCTTACATGCGCAAAACAATCATGAGGGGGGGGACGACAGCGATGCATTTCATATAACTACGACAAAAGAAATCAACTAGCCAAAATCTGTCAGCCCGGTGGTGCCACGGAAAAGAAGGAGCTGACTTACATAAACAACATGGGAGACGGACGAGCATCAAGGCCCGGGCAGAAGGAGAGGCCTGGGAGGCTGCCAGCCTTCAGCCGGACCGCAAAAAAGATGGCCACCAGTAGACGAGCGGGGCGCCTAGCGAGGCAATGAGTTAGAAGGAAGAAAACGAGGTAATAAGGCAACAAACCAGGTAATGACTCTCCTTCAGCAGCAACTCAAGACGCTCCTTTGTTTCCTTGGTCACGATTTGCTTTATTGGGCGACTATCAGAAGAGAAGGAGAGCGAAAAGGGCAATAGCGCACCTGAAAAATCCGACTCCAGTTTTTCTCCATACCAAAACGGGTCAACGGCAGGTCATCGCTCCAAATCTCACAGGCCACACGAAGTAGCTGGCAGCGATGACCTAATTCAATGACTCCGTCGGTCAGTCCGAGCATGCTGACCGCTGGGTAGTGGTGGAAGAACAAGGTAGCGCGTTCCAGGAAAGTGGGGGGATCAATTACGATATGAGCACGATCACAACAGGGAGTCCACACGATGCCGGTTGGGCTTTCCATTGCGAAGACTGATGAGATGCTGTCGAGGCATGGGCAATTTATAGGACTCAGACATTGTTTCAACTGGCGACAGCGTGGGAGGGCACTTCTCAAGGGGCTTGGACCCTGACGCAGACATGATGATGAGCCTGCATCGTGGCTGGCTACAGATAGCACTAATACCCGCACCTCACATTGGCCCACTAGTACCACCAGAAGCGCCATGCTCTAGCGCTTCCAGCGCTATTTTTCCCATATTTTTATACTAATAACTCGCAGCTACAGACTCCAATTACTCTCAGACTACTTTTTATGGCACCATTTATTCTTCGCACCACTATTGACACCTCGCCGCACCTTGCCACTTGCACTCCGAGGCTACACATTTACACAGACACTTGGCATCAGTCAATCCGGCATAATGCTCTTAGCCAGTGGCAGCGCTTACAAAGGGAAATGATGAAGTATTTCCGTGACAGCATCATTATGGACCTTTTTACTATACAATTCAATTCACCGCATTTACTTACATTTTTATCAGTTTACCACCCTCTAGCGGCGCTTAACCTCTTAGCGTCGGCTAACTTTCTTTACTATAAATACTTACTTTTTGTTAGTAGTACAGGGAATCAATTTGGCAGTAGGGATCGTATCCCAACATTTTGGTCTCCATACGCAACAGACTACCTCTTGTTGACCGTGTCAAGCAAGGGGACTCTGCTCTAGTTTTCTATATCTCTCTCTCTCTAGCGCCTTGCAACTACAGCTTGGCTTTCGTGCTTAGATCCGCTAAGCAATCTCATCCTTTTATTATCACATTCTAGGTGCTAACACTTAGCGCCTCTTAGCGACCCTTTCCCGCACCTCTTAGCAATCTCATCCTTTTATTATCACATTCTAGGTGCTAACACTTAGCGCCTCTTAGCGACCCTTTCCCGCACCTCTTAGTGCCTTTCTTAGCGACTTTCCCACGCTCTTAGCGCTCCCCCTTAGCAACTTTTAGCGCTCTGTAGCCATGTTTTGGAGCCATACGCAAGTGCCTCCAATCATCCACTTTCCTTGCCACCAACCTCTTGCCTACCGTGTGTTCTCTGGGACCTGTCCGGGACTCTCTCACACACTTAGCACGCCCAAAGCTATATCGGCTAAGTAGCTGCACTAGTGATAGTCCACGCAGCGTCCAGCTCGATTTGGGCGTCATCAACGAACTAATAGGCTGCGCTGGAACTCATTTTAGGTCGCACAAAGAGGAAATTAACCTTCGAGATCTAGTGCTTATAGCCACCATCACCGAATAACCACAAGCGATCAGTGGCACTCTATTTCTTATACATTAAAACTTCTTGCATGAATCGACTTATTTTTCTACAGACGATACCTATTTCTTCCTAGGCTGGCACGATATTGGCTATTGGGTTGCGCTGGTAATAGGGGTTTTTATGCCATGATGATTTACTGAGCGTTTCTCCTTTTTCTTACTTTGTATTTTGATTACTTACAAACTGACAATCTTGAAACAAGGGAGGGGGGAGCGTTCATTTTAATATGGCTATCACAAACTACGTATCAAAAATTTTCAAAGTCCACAAAAGTTCAAAGCGCTACGGGCCGGCGACTACGCATCAGACACGGAGGGAGTGGGATCACCCAAAGGAAGCAAGTCCCTGTCCTGAATGGCGTTACTTGCTTGCCACTCAAGCGCATCAGTGATGTCGTCATGAAGCTCAAGCAGGAGGAGCTCATGGCGCACTAAGGTGGAGACACGAGGACGGAGGAGGGCGAGTTCGCTACCAATGACGTTGGTCGCGTCCTTGACCTGGTGGAGTTGTTGATGAAGATCGGCGGCAGGACGAAGGGGAGTGACAGGATAAGAAAACTCATCCCCAAGCCAAGGGTAGGCATTGCCGGAAACACGCATGGTGGGGGGAGGAGTCCAGAAGGGATTGAACTTAGCGGAGGTCAGCGGAAAGGCAAACTAACTAGGAAATGCAGACTTACTCGAACGGTTACAGGAGCACAGGGGGTCCATTCATGGCACTCATCGCCTGGGGACATGGCCCTAGCAGAAGAAAGGTGGATGCCATAGAAAGGCAAATACCTCCAGCGGCAATGGCACTCGCCCTGAGCCACTAAGGTCCCTTCGGACTCAGGCACGGTGGAGGACTCGCGAGTGCTGGGGAAGGAAGAGAGGCTACAAGGAGGGGTAAGAGATGGGGTAATAGGAAGGGCGACGGGGGAGGCGCTAGCCGCAACAGGCTTGGGAGCAGGGGTAGCGCCGGCAACAGACATCACGACATCTTTGGCGGGAGGGATATTCACGACGACAGGAAGCAGAGGAGTAGGGGACCTGGTGACAAAGAAGTTAGTGCAACCTGACAAGGAAAACTCGAAGACTACGCACCGATTACCACTGGGGCCACTCTGATAAGGGTTAGCAGCGAAAGGGGGAGTAATGCAAAGCAGAAGAGCGCATACTGCCAACAGCGCATCGGTGTCAACTACAGGCCCAGCCTCATCATCATCCTCGCCCTCAGCATCCCTCTCAGTATCCTCGCCTTCATCAGTAGACGACTTGGTAGAAGACAAGACCACGGGAGTAGCAGGTGCTAGCTCCCGGCACTTGCTGGGACTTTTGCCAGGAGAGGCGACAACAGGCTTACGCTTCAAAGGGATGGGATGGCGGGAAGAGCGGGCAAAGGGGGCCACAACGGTGGTACCATCTTGGGTGGTGGGAAGTGCTAGGCTTGCAGCGCTAATCACAGTGGGCTGACGAGTAGCGGCCAGATCGCGTTGCTGCAGGACGAAGGCCTGGGTGTTACGAACTAAGACTGCGTGCTCGTAATTGCGTTGCATGATGACGTCCCTACCACATTCACGAGTACAAATCCCATTGAAGGCACAGCCCCGTTTCAACGCATCGCAACGGTAGCAGGGAAGAGAGGCGGTAGGAAACCAGCAACCCTCGGGATCGTTTTCAGACCAGCATTTATCGCACTGAGAAAGAAGTTAGCGACGTCATCAACCTTTCAGAGACGAACAAGTACTTACTGTGCCAATCTTTGCCCTAAAAGCGCGGCGCTCCACGGGCGCCACTGTAACCTTCTTCTCAGCACCGATAAAGTTGCATAATGCCAGGGACGGTTTGTGGCGCATTGGCGGGACCGACAGACTTAGCGCGATCAAATAAATAGGAGGCCTTAGCCAGGAAATTGCAGAGAGCAGAGGCATCGAAAGGAGTGGACATGCTGGAAAGATGGGAAGGAAAACATGAGAAGGTGAAGTGCTGAAAACGACTTTTATAAGGCGCCGGCAGCATCATACGGACCGTAGCGCAGCCAAATTAATGACGGCGTTTGACTGAGGACAGTCAATTTTTCAGTTGGGGGGAGATGATAGGCTTCTACTTGAACTGAGCGCATCAAGGGACATTATAGGCCAACCAACACTTGACGTACTAAGGGCTCTAGCGACCAGTTGGGAATATAGAGCAGCTCTAGCTCTGGCAACCGACTACAGGATTTAGACATTTATCCTAACCACTAGCTACCAAGCTTTCAGCACACTCCATTCACCTATCCCAAGGACGAAGGAGGCCCATAACGTATAGCGCTAACACGACGGTGGGAGAGGACTCTAACTAAACCCCGATCACTTCCAGAAAGAGTCAGCAACAGGCGCTGCCATTTGACGAGGCACTTCAATCAGAAGTCTAAAAGGATCAATGACGGTGGCACTGGATATACTTAAATCCGACATCTGGACCTGTCAGGAACTTCAATCAGAAGTCTAAAAGGATCAATGACGGTGGCACTGGATATACTTAAATCCAACATCTGGACCTGTCAGGAACTAATACAATGTGTAGCGCTGACACTAGCGCTCACGGCGTCTGTCGAGGATTTCCTGACCATACCCCGAAACAGCCTGGCCAATTGGAGTTAGAATAAAAGTGAGCAGACTCATGCAGTTCTAAGCCAATATAGAGTCGCCGCTGGTCGCCGTGGGTCAGAATGCCGTTGGTTGCCGTCATCCATGTGCAAAAGGTCGCCGTTAGAGGAAACCACGAGGAGAGGCGCTAGGAGGTAGCGCTGCAGGTGGACTTGTATCTGGACAAACACGGTAGTGCATAGTATATAAAATAGCTACTTTACATGTATATAACAACGAATCGTAACCTCTTGAGCACCCAGTTACACTTAGCGTTCAAATCGCGCTAGCATTGCCTGACTTTGTCACCAAGTTCGGCGCTAGCTTCGTTTATCTTGTCTTCGTCGTTTACGGTGCCACCTACGGGCACGCTATGCTGCACTATTCGTCTTATTCTCTATAACTTCTCCTAAACTACGATGCTTACCACTTGCTAGGTAGCACCCGAGACGCTATCATCTAGCGCATTGCCCTATCACCTCTGCTCGAGCACACTGGGACCCTGCCGGAACTTCTCACAAACCCGTATGCCAGGCGCTGGAGACGGCGTTGTACTGCGTATACTTCCAGCGCACCCAACCACAGTTGGCGTCATCACCGAATATGATTGTAGTGCCATTTTCAATGATAAAGAAGAAGAGTCCTTCAGCGAGTCTGATCAAAGGTTGGCTTAGCCTCCAAGTCCAACCTTGTCACCACCACTATCTCTACTATCTTCACTAGAGGGCTCGCCTTCTCCACCGCTATCAACATCTACACCACCACTACCTGTAAAACCTATGTTACATAGGCCAGGCCCACCAATGCTATCATCATCTAGGCCCACAGGTCAAGCTCAGCAGGGACGACCAAAGAAAACGAGCACTCAACCTAAATCTGCTGGTCAAACTTCTGCTCCATCTGCTCCTCCTCAAACTTCTGTCCTACCTGCTCCTGCACCATCTATATGCATCCGTCAAACCCATAAAAGTTCTACTACATCACACACTGTTGAGTTACCACCAACTCTTCCAGCAGCAGCATCTATGTTACCTGCACCCATTCACCAAACAAACAAGTGCTCCATGAAAAGCCTCAGGGCAGAATTACCATCAGATGAGATATGACCAGATCCTGCCTCACCAACTCCGATACCTCCTGTGCACATTCCACAAAGCAAGCGTTCTACAAAACGCACTGTATTGCCATCAGATGAGCCACCACCTGCATATGCTCTATCTACTAATGTCCCATCTGAGGCTGTTGCTCCCCGAAGGCCAGAACAACCTACACAGCAGCAAAAGTTAACGAAGACAAAAATGAAAGGAAAAGAGAAGGGGAAAACAGTTCAGTTTTCTGACCACTTGGATGTGCAAGAGCCACCAATAGTTACTAATGTGCCCACACCCAACAACGACAACGTGGTTGGTGTGAATCGTACTTCCCAACGTGTACTCAGGAAAAAGGTATTTGATTCGAGCTAGCTATACACCTGTTAGATGATTAAGTGGTTTGATTTCTAGCAGTAGTCAAGCACCATATTACAAGTGTAGCTATAATTTCTTGGACATCTTGTTTTGTATTCTAGTTGCCAACCCAAACAACCGGGCCGATTGGCATCCAGTTCCCAATTGGTGTTCAATCGGCCCAGGTCGATTGAGATTCTGGATCCCAATCAATCCCAATCCAATCAGAGATTTTCTTGATGTTATATATAGGCATCTGATTTTGGCAGCGGATCAAATTTGAGACAGTCTGTCTCTGAGATTTCCTCACCTCCCAAATTTAACACCCAATATCCTTCATACTCTTCATACTCTTCCAATCCCACTACACCTACAGTTACACTATCAAACCCAAAATTTTCTTTTTTTGTAATTCCCTAATATAGTAACAGCAAAATTGACCGTCAATTTTGACGATATCAAAAACTTAAAAGGAGCATTTTGGCAAGACAGATAGAAAAAATATCATTTTTCAAAGGAGCAATATCATTTGTTACATTTTTGTGGTGACTAAGCGACCTGCACCAGAGCATAAGCTCTGCCGGGTACAATTTCCGAGATTCCGGCTTCAAAACAACCCTCACTCGATCCCATCAAACGATCGAATGAACCTGGGATTCCACCGCGCTATCCACGCGATTAACGAGTCAAGTGGCCATGACTTTTATAGTAAGTCCTCGCGGCTTGTCCTCCTGTAATCACGGCTCTTCTCATAGTGTGGATTCTGGCACCACAAATGCCATGAGGTTGTCGTGATCGAGGCGATTTTAGGGGTTATCCATGAAGGTTGGTGTACGTGTGTACAGCTCCTTCTTTTTGCCCCCATCCTCGCCATGACCATTCCGAGTAGCAAGGTTGTGGATGCCACAGAGAAGATTGGTTCCCATGGCGATATCGAGTCTCTCCAGCAATGTGGAAACCCTATTGACAAAACTACCGGAGAAGGCAAGCTTGTTCGTCAATTAAAGAATAGGCATATAGCCATGATCAGGTAGGTACCTATACTTCATTATTGTTCACTGTAATTCGCTCTAAAGTTCAATAGTATTGGAGGTGTCATTGGCACGGGTATGGAATTCCGAATTGTGAGAGACGATGTATGTTACATGGCTAATATTCCTAGGTCTGTTTTTGGGAACTGCTACCGGGCTCAAGAACGGAGGACCCGTTGGTATGACTGCATCTCCTCTGCGCAATTTTTACACGTTAACCTGCTGTAACAGGTCTAGTGCTTGGATATGTTGTAATGGGCTCGATTTGTTATAGCGTCATGGTGTGCCTCACGCTCGAGTATTCCTCATTCGCCAATGATTTGCTATTGTAGATATCACTTGGTGAAATGATTGCCTATCTACCAATACCTGGGGGTCATATCAAGCTCGCGGAACGTTTTGTCAATCCAGCGCTCTCCTTCACCATGGGCTGGAATTATTGGTGAGTCTGTGACTGATATCTCACAGAAAACTCACTTTTGGACGCCTCTGGACTAGGTACAATTGGGTTATCATCCTTCCTGCCGAGCTTAGTGCTTCTGCGGTCCTTATAGGGCTCTGGAGCAACGTTAATCCAGCTGTTTGGATAACAATAACGATGATTGTTACAATCACCATTAATTTCTTAGGCGCAGGTGCATACGGAGAAGCGGAGTTTGTTTTTGCGTGAGTTGTAATCTTCTTAATGTTCATTCCAATTGCTCACTCTCCAGTAGTTCAATCAAAGTTATCACAATTGTTGGTCTTATCATTCTTGGCATTGTTCTTGACCTTGGTGGTATGTACTTTTATCATATAATATTGTTTTCCGAGCCGTTCATGGCCATAGGTGGACCGAACCACGATCGTATTGGTTTCCGTTATTGGAAGAATCCAGGACCCTTTGCGCAATTCGCCGGAATTCCTGGCTCCAAAGGTCGCTTTTTGGCGTGGTGGGCTGTTATGACACAGGCTGCTTTTTCGTTCATCGGTACAGAAATTGTTGCCGTAAGTTTGCATCTCCCGAGGTGATGGAGTACTCTACCGAAGTGACATCTCCGAAAGATTGCTGCAGGAGAAGCCAAAAATCCCAGGCGTAACCTTCCAAAGGCTATTAGACGAGTTTACGTCCGTATGTAGAATCGCTACCTTCTGTCTCAGAATTCTGACACTTCGTTTAGGAATATGCCTCTTCTATGTTTTAGGAACATTTATCATTGGTCTACTTGTGCCATATACTTCAGAAGGACTTGATCTTTCCGATGGAACTGCTGCCTCCTCTCCATTCGTCATCGCCATAAAAAACGCAGGGATTAAGTCTCTGCCATCTGTGTGTTACTCAGAGACTTTTTTTATCCGAGGTTTTGAATGTATTTCAGATTATCAATGCTTGTTTATTGACCGCAGCTTGGTCGGCTGCTACAAGTGATCTTTATACCAGTTCGCGTGCACTCTGTGAGTATTATAGGCTGTTCGTTCAAACCTGCCTCATAGTCTGCAATAATAGATGGTCTTGCGAGTGTAGGCAATGCTCCCAAGGTATTCCTCAAAACAACTAAGAAGGGGCTTCCATGGGCTTCTCTGGTCTTCTGCTCATTGTTCGCGCTTCTCTCCTACATGGGTGTTAGTAGTGGAGCAGGGAGGGTATTCAATTGGTTTGCGAATATGACTTCCGTGGCTGGCCTCCTCACCTGGTTCGGCATTTCCTGCACCTATATTCGCTTCTACCAGGGCTTGAAAGCTCAGGGTTATGACCGGAACAAGTTGCCTTTTACATCAAAGCTACAACCATATGCCGCTTGGTACGCTGCAAGTTTCTGCTTCCTGATCTGTTTGGTGGGTGTTTTGTCTGACAGGGATGTTGATCCTGATTATCTTTGTTTTTTATTTAGTTCAGCGGATGGAAAGTTTTCCTCAAGGGCGGATGGGCAACAGATACCTTCGTGACAAACTATTTGCCCCTGGCTCTCTTCCCGGTCTTGTACATCACTGCTAGAATTCGTACCAAGAGGCCCATGGTTAAACCCGATGAAATGGACTTCGTGACGAACATCGCAGAGATTGAGGCTGAGGTGTAAGTGTACTGACTCACCGTCTTCATCCTCATGTAATGCTTTTCAATAGCTACGACGAGCCTCCCCCAAAGAATATATTCGAGGCTTTTTGGCAGTGGCTGGTAAGTGATACTTATTTTCTGCAGGTGCATCTGTGTTAAACAGATATACAAAGATGTAGTAATCTGTCTATTGATCTACACACACATGTTGTCATGATGAAATAATAGTATCCAGTTGCCTGTCCCATGTATGAGCTATATTCTAGTCTCTAGTTGTAGTCACTTTAAATTGGGACTGGAATGAGTGTTGCTGAATTGTGTCCAAGGAAGGAAGCTTTTCTGGAGTCTTGTTTCTGCTTGTGCCAGTCTTCAATTCATCTACATCTTTTGTCAGGCAAATACTTGGTGAGTTTTTCTGTTAATTCTGCATGTCTTTTTGCCATTTTTGATTAAGGCTTACAATGTATTATCTAAGTACATACAAATACAGTCTCATTAATACATTCTGAGGATTGAGACTTCCAATATATTATCTAGGTGTTGGTCACACCTGACTTATTGCTGCTGTTTGACATTCTAACAAGAACTCTTTTGCAAACTTCATGCACTCAAAGCGATTATAAGCTAAGTTACTGTATTTGCGACAGTATTCAGCTACTTTTGGACATCATCATCACCTCACATCCACAAGGTTTTGAATCATCCTGACATTATAATACTCCTCTTATATACCCTACATAACCTCTAGAATTGTGGCAAAATGGACAAGTTGATGTTATTCATGATTTGCATATACTGGCCCCTTTCACATCAGATAAACCCACAGTATAGCCTGTATCCGGCTGTAGGATTGAAGTGGTGGCAAATATCATTCCTTGTTAATACAAGTCCCTGTCACTGCATACTTAGTTGGAGTTTCAAAATGTTCCCCACAGTTACGGATCACTGCGATCACCAGCGCTGTCATCGAACTTCTCGAGTAAGTACTTCTACCAAACGTTACAGAATGTCAGTAGGCGCCCAACACTTCGACTTGCCTATAGCCCAACGACCGTCGATATCATGGCCCCGATCTTTGCTGGCGCTGTGCTTCTGTATTACGTTTATTTTTGGATGTCTTATGGTTCATGGTTCTCAAGTTGTATTTCTCATACCTTTGCGGTTTCTTCCATTCAAGTGGTCGAGCAAGCTATATGACGAGGGCATTCGCTATACCAAAGGAGCCTTCGGATGCCTGTGTAGTGAGTATTCTCATTGATATCGTTAGGTTTAAATGGGGCTTACCTAACGCACTTTACAGTCCTAATGTGCCAATGGTTTGCACCCACTAGTCTACGTATAAGTTTTGAGACAGAAGGCAAGGGAGGCTTCAATGCAGAAGACATTGAAAAGCTGCTCGTTAGGAACCAGGCAGGCGACGTCATGTCACTGAACCTGCCTACCAAGTTTGTTCTCATATCCAACCATCAAGTGGGTGACTACCTTTAAAATTACAATTTCTCTTGTCTTGAATGACTCTTTAGATTTATGCTGATTGGTGGTATGCATGGTGTCTCATATATTTTGTCGGTGTCCAAGGGGTGCATCGCCATGTCTATATTACCCTGAAGAAAAGTCTGCAATGGATCCCTATCGTTGGTTGGGTGTGTTACATTTGATCTCTGTGTTCACAGATATCTGATGTCTACAAGGGGATGCAACTGTATGGTTTTATTTTTCTAGCTCGCTCTTGGGCTTCAGACCGATCACAACTTGCTTCACACCTGTCTACATTGGGTAAGCGTGCAGAAGAGGAGGACAAACCGTTCTGTTTCTTGCTTTACCCGGAAGGAACACTTGTCAGCCCGAACACACGCCCCATCAGCAAAAAATTTGCTGACAAAGAAGGCATTGTGAGTATTGGCAAGTGCTAGATGGCTGATATTTATTTTGAAGACTGACATACTTTCTAGGCAGATCTTAAATATATCTTACTTCCCAGATCGACCGGTTTATATTACAGTCTTCGATCTCTAGCTCCTCGAGTACCCGACCTAAAATTGATTGACCTCACCGTGGTATATCCTGGTACAGTCTGTTATCAGTACACCTAGCGGCTGATTTTTGGTTAAAAGAAGCACATATTCTGTAGGGATTCCGCCAATGGGATATGGCCAAGACTACTATACTCTCCGTTCCATCTTCATGGATGGTGTTCCGCCTCCACTCATTCACATACATCTCAAAATGTTCGACGTTGCTACGGATATTCCAATTGGTGACCTGCCCTCAGGCACATGCATCTCATCCGAGTTGTTGCGCCAAGATGTCAACGTCTTTGAAGAGAGGAAAACTTTCGACGTCTGGCTACGGGAACTTTGGCAGGAAAAAGATGACTTGATCACTCAGTTCCTTGAGACAAATTCTTTCCGCGTTGGAACGCACCCGATTCAGATACCCGTGAAACTAAGGCGTAGAAGAGAAGTACTTGACGCTTTTTGTTTCTTCTTACCGGCAGGAATTGGATATCTCTGGGGCATGGTACGAAAATGATGGTTGTTTGTATGGCGCGCAATGTCATATATATATGCCGACCGAAAGATAGCATTACAATTACGAACTAGAAGTTTGGAGTCTTTGTTCCTCAATTCTTCTGACCATGAATAGACTGGTGTCCAGGAATCTTTCCACACAGTTGGCTAAACACCTTTCTTCTCCGTACGAAAATCGAGTCGAGGGCGTGCCAGTAATACACCTACAGGGCTGTACTAAGGCCTTCCCAGAAGATGTAGTAGATAAAAACATACTTAGTCCAGCACATGTTTGTCAGAGAATGAATGGAAGAGTTGATTTTAGCCTTTATTTCATTGAGATGACATGGAGACGCGAGGGAAAAGACCTCACCTGTGCTTGCTCTTTCTCGAGAAAGCTGCTTAGCTCTTTCTATCAGAAGGTAAGTGACGAAAATCTATGGGCTGAGCATGGTGGACAGACTTGGGTTGCTTCATCGAATTTTTCCATGGTAGTCCTGGTTAATGGAGTGGTGTTACGTAATATTTTGACGTTATGTAGTCGTGATGTTTGGATATTAATAGGATGCGAGATCATTGTGGCAGAGTAACGTGAGTTCTAAGATGCTGTCTCGTGCTCCTCTTCGCCTCAAGCTCCCACACTCTCCCAATGGCCGCTAGTGGATCTTCCACAGCATGGACAGATGCAACTCCTCCGTAGGTATCACTTCATTCTACTCTATCCCTTGCTAATCCCTTGATGAAAAGTGTTGGCTATCTCAGTCGCAAAGCTTTACCGATAAAACGCCACGATGCAGAGCCCCTTACCCGCGAGGATGTCCAGTTTGATCTGCTTCATTACATTTTCTCCGATGGTAATGCTGTGTTCACCAACCCGACGCCTGGTGCCAGCCCATTGTCTGGTACGGCTGAGAAGGTCACTTTTGCAGACTTGTACATCTCTGCACTTTACAATTCGAGTAAATGTTCCAAAGTCCTTAGGGAGAAGATGGTAGAAACCCCAGCATTCGCCACGGAACTTGCGAAGATATCTCTGTTAACTAATGTCGGACGAATCAATACCACAATGGCCTGTGAGTCGGCGGTATATATTTCACCATCACTTCTAGACCTTCAAATTCTAGTTTTTCCTGAGATGAAGACAGCTCTTCGAACATATCATCCAGTACCTTCTCTACAGAAGACAAATGGAAATGCGCAAGATGCACCCCGAATCAAGAATTGTCTCAAAGCTGCTCTCCTCCCCACTGAAATCAAGACTGTGCCCCCCTCTTCCCCAGACGAAATTATGGACAGAAGAGTGAGTAACTCATTTTCTGTGCTCTGCTCTGTGCTCTGTATTCAGATTGCCGACACACCATTTACGAACGATAGAGAGCAGGTCTACATCCCCCAACAACAATTGTTAATCTGGTCTTTGTTTTGGCCAACCACACTGCTGTAAGTTTCCTTCATATAATTGTATTCGTTACCAACGTCTTTCTAGCCTCTGGCTAGTGTACATTTCGACGGAGTGCTTAACTTTCTCGATCTCTTCCTTCCGAACAGAGGCCTAATGTCAAATGATCGTGCTAGAGCTTTTCTTTGGCTTTCCTACTTCTATTTAGAGTCCAGTGAAAGTCCCAATCCCTTCGACGATGATTTTTCACGCAAGCACCCAGGCAAGGCACCTTTATTGCGTCAGATGACAGAACAACAGAGAAGGATAGAAAATGTGGACACGAATGAGGAAATGATATGGGGGAAGAAGATGTCAGCCCAAAGAAATGTTTTCCTTCAGAAGCTCGTGAATTCGTTACAGGATGAGAAGAAGTTACGAGCCTCACCTCCCACAGTGAGGGGTTTTGTCTCAGGTTCGTCCCTTCGTGAATCTATTCCGAAACAATTTTGATGCGTTGTAGTGAACGAAAGTACCCTTCGTCGCCCGAAACAACCACATGACGAGGGTGCATTCATGTATTATGTTCCACAATATGATTCTCCTCCGGATATTGATGGTGCAAAGAAAGGTAAGGACTATCCTACAGTTAAAGAGAAGAAAAACACGGAAATCGGCTAATTCATCCTAGCCGCGCCGTTGCAATTACAGTCCCATCCACGTCTATCTCAAAATATCCTAGCGCCCCCAGCGACGTCTCGTCCTCAGATACGCACTATGTTGCAGCGTTAGCATTATCTTTTTTTTATACACTCAATCTTTTTAACATCGTATCTCTGTCATCAGAGGCATGGCATATCGTCACTACCACTGACCCTCTAGTCGATTCGGACGACGATTTAGAGCACGCCGACGAACACGTTCTCTTGGATTACAGTGAGTCTATTTTCTGCCGGTTACGTTACATCTCGGTATGAAAACGGTTCTTAGCTCGACGTATGCAAGTACTGTCCCACATTGAGAAAACTGTCTTCAGACCCCGTCACTTGAACCCAGACGGCTAATCTGTTGGTACAGATTTTGTCTCCGGACTATTTAGGATTGCGAAGCCTTTAATTATATTGATACACTTACTCGAATCGATACCATGCACTAAATATATCCTACCTACTTCAACCGCTCCCAACAAAGTGTCTGTGAAAACATGTTTTATAGAAGATAAGACATTATTTGTGAATTTTCGCCTTCAAGAGACGGATCCAGAAACTGGAGGTTAAAAGCCAGTCAAAACGGGATGCTTGAACCCAGAACGACCGCGCAACGGTAATGTATCTCCCGGGGCGCTATGTCACTCCCAAATAGCCTTGGCTCCAGGCTCTGATTCGTCAGGGTGACGTTCATACACACTCGTCCTACATCGCAGCATATTGTGAGCTCTGCTTTCCCGCGAAAGGAGAACAATAGAATGCGATTTTGTTGCAGGGGCCATCGTCAGTTTGACTGAAAGTTCAGGCTTTGGCAACTCGGAGGATAATATCTCAGTAGAGTGTGGCACCACGAACGCGCAATTTCAATCGGCCCACATCAGCCTGCAGTCGAGGGCAATGAGACAGACAGCCGGACGTAGGCTCAATCAAATCAGGAACTTCGTTGAATGAGCATGAGCACGGCACGTCATATGAGCAGAGATCTGATCAAGCAACGGAGGGAGTGTGACATGCGAGGATGTTTTCTTGATCGTATTGTCGGAAGGACATAGATTCTACAATGGTTTGACACCTTTGCTGAACTTGGTCAAATGAACTGAGCGGAAGGTATCGTTGTCAATGGAGCTTGAGAAAGTGGACGGAAAAGGAGAGTATGATTCAACGACTGGTTCCTCGGAAAGGCTAACGAGACGCAGATCTCAGAAGGGGCAGACATGAAGCTCATCGACATGAAGGACCCAAGAAAAGGGAAGGGAAAGATGAGGCAGCCGGCGACCAGCACCAAGGGAAGAGGGCCTACTTAACGAGCGAGCCAGCGTCAAATGAAAAAATGATTGAATTGAGACTCGTCCTCAAAGCTTCCGTCAATTCGGCTATTGTAGCTGATCATGGGTAACGCACTAAGCAGACCTATTTCTTATCAACACTAAATCAAAATTGATATGACAAAGCCTTCTATTCACTATAAATGATCGGTCCTAATCCCATTCTCACAGGCTTTCAGCCTTGACTGCTTCAGTTAGCTTTTCTTTGAAAAGCTTTTCAGCGTCCGTCCACACGCGCGAGTTAGGAAACTCAAGTAGAGATGGAAGAAGATCCATGCTGAACTGCTCTGACGCTTCCCGAGGTAACAATGTGGGCAGGTGGTCAATCGAAATTACGGAAAGTTGGGGGTTTCCCGCTCTATTTTAAGTTTTTATTTTGAGCTGCTACCCGTTAAGAGAAGGATTATGACTCACCCAACTTCAACAGGAACAGTTGGCTGAGAGAACGTTGTGTTGATACCGTAAATTGGGATAGGATTATAAGGATTGGTAGTATCACAGCTAACATCTACAACAACGGAAAGCCGTCGTGTCGTGCCAGCAGCGCGTATCGTCTCGTGATTAACAAATGAAGGTATTTTTGAGGTAAGGTAGATGCAATTGACGAAAATGTCGACATCGAGGATTTCTTGAAAAGGACCTCCCTTCTGTGTCTCTTCAAGGTCCCATTTAAGAATATCGTCCCTGGAAACCATATAAGTGGGATCGCGACGATGGGCCCGATATGAACATACTCATCCAAGCCGATCTTCCTGAACAAGTCAACAGCACCACGACCACATCTACCCAACGCGCCAATGACCAGAGCCTTTACCCCCTTGCCGCTGCCTCCAAGGCGTTCCCTGACAGTGTGAACCATCTCATTTTCGTTGCTGAAAGGGGTCAAAAGGCCAAGTCTCCCGCCCGATCTTTCTGCAGCCAAAGCAAGGGCACCAGCTGCGGCCCCCGCAAAACCCGCGTGGAACCCGAATGCGGCAACCCGTCGTCCAGTGGAATCAGTGAGGAACTCCAGATCGTACAAGGTTCCATTACCACGATAAAAACGAGATAGAACCTTAGACCATCCAGCTTGTTGCTTGTAGCAATGCGCGAACTGGATATGAGTGTGTGTCAAGGGTTCGGTAGATTCTTGGAGTTCCTTCAATCCAATAATTGGAATCTCTGAAGGCGCGGTGGACCAAGAATTGTTAGGAACTAATGTGCACCCGACACTTTATGATGTATTGTTCAGAATCACATATATTTTATCTTGGCAAACTTACGCCTCGAATTCTGCATCGTCAAAAATTCTCTGTTCGTCGCACTCAACGAATATCTTGAAACCAGCACCAATGAGTTTCTTGCAGGTCACAGGCGTGAGAGCAGATCGGCGTTCAAACTCCTTCGTTTCACAGCGAAGCCAGAGACATCGGCCAGACATTATAGAGTTGAGTCAATGAAAGATCAATTCTCGAGTCTTTTTTTTGGGTACAATCACGTGGCATAACAATACATCAGGTGACCTGTGACTGCGTTTCGACAATGACACGTGAGAGGAATTGAACGCGTCCTCACCCTCGAGGTTTATACTATCTACACTATTTTATGTATTAGAATTCAAGATAAATTTTGACGTCACTACTAGCTAGTATATATCTTCTAGAATATGGTCTGGAATGGTCAGATACCTCAGTATCTTTTTGCAGCCCAAACTACCTGGACACTATTTGGACGACAGTTTTCCTTGCCTAAATCTTCTTGATAATTCCTTTTCCTTTGATAATGATCATAAACGTCGATTGGTCGTGTGGTCAAGCTTTGAGCGCTAGGCGCCTGCGCTGAATAGTAACAAGCAAGATCGATTATTACAGGACGGATATGGAATCAACTTACAGGACTGACCAAAACCCTCGATAGACGCATTGTGCATGGTTGTGATTATTTTTGCAATGTGCGAACACGGATCTTACTCAGACGACTCAGATGCGCTGTTGAATCAAAAGACAGGTGTGATACATTGACAACCTAGGATTACCGAACGCCTTTACAAACTCTTGCCCATTTTGTATAAATTCTCAGCTAGCTCAAGTTTTCCGGTGTCAAAGCGTTTGAAGTTGTCTGGAGTAGACCCGGCTGTGATATAGGTCTCGCCGCGTTTCAGCGCCTCTAAAACGACCTTGGTATATTCTTCCAGCGGCATCCAGAATTTAGACAACTTCTCTGTCGTCCCGTATGCTAGAAATGGCGTAGTCATCAGCCTCTGAACTGAAATTGTTCTCGATGGTGGTGACTCACCATCGTGAAGCTCGGATTCAACGAGACTATGCAAGATTATTGACTAAGTTAGTATAAATTCAAAAAAGGGTGACCTACGGTGGTATGATCTCCAGGACATGAACATTGGTTCCCTGAAGTTGTATCTGAAGGGAGGTGTTGAAACTATGGAGAGCTGCTTTGGAAGCAGAATAATTTGGAACTTGAGGAGCCGGAACAATTGCAAGTTCAGATGTCACCGGTACGACAAGACACGGCCGTCCTTCTGCCTGTGAGAATGGTAGACTTCATCAATTATCCCATAATGCTGATTAGGAAAGAGAATGTACCCCAGACTTTAGAAGGTGAGGTAAGAATAGTGAGATGAGGGAAACAACGGACGTATAATTGGTGTTGATTTCGCTGGTTATTTCTAAGAAAACGTGAGAGCTGAGATACCTGACAGGCAAAAAGTGTGATGATCTCGTACTACTCAAATCGACTTTTTGCTTAAAATCAAACTCGTGCTGTATACCAGCACATAAAATGATCGTATCCAGCTTTTTGAGTTTGAGAATGTGAAGTTGCCTACAAGGACACGGATACACACATTGGGATATTTCTGTAGAACAGTATCCGCAAAAGCTTTCAAGCCTTGGGCATCAGTGTCTAGATCAACTTGAATAGTTTGTAGGTTGGATTTGGCCAACTCGTCTAATCTACTTCGGCGCCGGCCGGCTGCAATGACCTCTGGTCGCGATGGTAGGGCAGCAAGAGCGATGGCAAGGGCTCGGCCAATCCCGGATGTCGCCCCAGTGACTAAGATACATTTGCTGTCGTTGATACTATCACCAATTGGGTGTTGCAAAACTTTCCGCAAAATCGACAATTGCGGCACATCGGGCCCACCTTTTTCTGATCAGACTTCAGGTATCGGTAGGCTAGTATCTTAACTAGAGACGTATAAATTTATCTTTGTGGATGCACGGTCTGGAATTCTCTCGGAAGGAAGCCGGATGGCCAGAACGCAAAAACAGGGAGTTGCAAAACTTTCGTCACGGTTTGTCACGCTGCCGGTTGTATCTCCGCTTCGGAGGACTGTCACGGGACTACTTTACTTTCAGCCCTCTGCAGTTGAACGAAGAATATGAGAAAAATGTAGCGCCGAACGGGTCACATCTTGGCACGCAGAGGCCTCCGAAAACGCTCCTCACCTCTGGTAGTCGCCTTTACGCCGATTCTTAAAGTAGTCACGTGTTTTTCATTGTTGATAACGTAAAGCTGACTTCAAATCATGATCAAATAGGAATCACACAGTGTCACGCAAAACATAAGATCAGCCTCTATATTCCTCCTAAGGGCATGAGGGACCTAAAAACTTGGCCAGAGCTTGCTTTATGTTATACTCAGTCTGTACCTAGAAGCTTGAGCAAAAATAAAGGCTAGAGATTAAGACCGAGAACAGTCTTTTCAAGAACTGCAAAATTTTGCCCAGTGATCAAGCAATCGCAATGCAACAGCAAGCTTAATTCACACCAAATTTGAAATCCAAAATATATGTATATAGGTGTATTAAGATCGAAGAGGATCAGACATAAAGATGTTGCGATCTCTTAAAAAACCACATTTTGCAACTCCCTGTGGTTTTGCAACCCATAACGTGTGATAGTAGTAGGCATCCCTATGTGATTTTGAAGAAAGTTCGAAGCTATTGCATCAATTTGTTCCTGTTGAAAAATATTTCATAAATGACCGAGAATGCCTAGTAGAGGGCAAAAGCACCCCATGACTCAGTAGTGGATGTCCTGATTACAATTCTCAGTGTCGTCATTGGCTTCGTCGTTGGCAACAACCGATGGTTGATCTTACTCCTTCTTCGACCACAGCTGAGGATATTTTGGCCGCACCTGAGAGTAACAATTCGGTGAGGTACTCGTTGCTTTTCAAGAATACTGCTCATAACTTCCCAGTCCTTCATCCTTGCTGCCGATGAATTGAAGGACCAGGGAAATGTTTACTTTCGATCAAGTCAGTGGAACGAGGCCTTGGTCGCATACCAATCGGCCCTCGGTCATCTACCCAAAAGGACTTCTCAACCAGAGAAAAATGGCAACCCAGAAGGAGACGAAACGGTTGTACGAGATGTTTCCGTGAACAACGACCAAGCGCCGACACAGTTAGATGCCATTGCGAGACGTCGCGCTGTTCTAAATGCCAATATCGGTGCATGCTTCGTCAAACTCGTATGTATTAGGATCACTGCGAATCCACATTCTTTTATCTGAAGACCTCGCTAAGGCTGAGCATAAGCAAGCTGTTGATGCCTGCTCCCAAGGTGCGCTCCGATAGATAGGTTTCAATCAATTAACTAAATGACTTTTTCAGCCCTCTTGGATGACCCTCAATATGTGAAAGCCCTTCAAAGACGCGCAGCCTCAAACGAGACGATAGGTTCATGGTCATCCCTGACTGCTGCACAAGAAGGTGTGTTTTCCCTCTGCACGTTCATTGAAATTTTGACAATCAGTCAAAGATTATCACACTTTGATCAAGCTCCTTCCACAATCTTCCTCCCAACTGCGCGACGTACAAAGGTTACAGGAGTTGCTGAAGCCTCGATTAGAGTCGGCTCAGAAACGAGAGACAGCAGAGATGCTGGACAAACTTAAAGGCCTTGGAAACAGCATTCTAGGTGCGTTCAGGCAACCACTTGGTGTTCAAGTCATTTAAGTGATCCTCTTGGCACAGGAAATTTTGGTCTCTCCACCGACAACTTCAAGTTTGAACCAAACGGACAAGGGGGGTACTCATTGAACTTTCAGAAATAGTTGATTATCTATCTACCTAAACAAAAACTGTAATTTGGTATGGCCCCGAGCAAGGCAAGCAACGAGGAAGTCACCTTAAAGATGAGCCTGGATCTTCGGATCGAGAATTCATGCCAGAAGTGTTGCAGGATTCCGGAATATCGTGGCTCTACTCAAGGGCCAAATCTGAGCCAGAGATATCAGCACAGTGGTAGTAAAGGTTCCGAGTAATTTCGCTGACCCTGGCGAGCATCCTTCCTTGTATTAATGACATTGATACTGGCCCATACATTCTTGAGTCGATCGAATTATCAGCATTGTCACCAGCGATCCAAACATGACCCTCGGGTATCATGACGTGCTCTGTAGAAGGTGCATACTTTCCAGTCGGATCAACACACACTATGTCACCCGGCAAACCAATAATCCTCTTGCAAATGACTCCCTCCGGATTCCGTGGGGATTGTAAAATTACAAGTTCGCCGCGCGAAAGTTGTGGATTGAGCCAGTAGGACAATCTGTCTTCAATGACGATCTCTCCTTCTACACCTAGAGTAGGAAGCATTGACGGGCCATACATCTGCACTGTGGAATGAGTTTCCTATGGCAAAACGAAATGGAGGATGTTCACAAAAGAAGGTCTTCCAATATACTGCGACACGAGATGAATCGCACAAGCTCCATTGAATGACTAGCTGAAAAGTAAGGATGATATTGATGTACGAAAAACCTTACCAGCGTACATGTATAACCAATCCGCGAGCGTATTTTCGGCGTTCTGACCAGCTACTTGCACGGAGGGTGGCGTACTGTAGAGAGGCCCAGCGCTGGATCGAAGTGCTCACTAACCTCCCTAGCTCATGCAATGTGGGGAAGACCATGGAAACATAAGTAAAAGTGCAGTCGAGGTTAGGCAAGGCAACGACATGGAATATTTGGTCTCTGTTTGTGCCTGCGGAGTTCACAAATCTTATCGCCGTCGTCGTGGCGAGAAAGCTTCTTTTCAATGATGACATTCAATTCCAACTATCTGCAAACCCCAAAATCATGTCTTCTTTCAAGCGCAAGGGATCAGTAAAGCAAACCCCAGGGCTGCCTGGAACACGTGTTTCTCCGGCAACGCCTATGACGACTATTATCTCTACTGGTATACCATCGTTGGATGATATACTTGGTGGTGGACTGCCTTTATCGTGTTCTATGCTCATTGCGGCACCGGAACTCCATACTTCTTATGGCGATCTCGTGCTAAAGTACTTCACTGCGCAGGGCCTTGTTTCTCATCATCGCTTGTTTATCGTTGACGACAACGCTGAAGCTTTCACGAGGGATATCATGTGGAGTCCTCCAGGAAGAAGTAACATTACTCCAGACAAGGATGAAGATGAAAAAATCGGTCAACAGGAGGACCAGAAAATTAAGATAGCATGGAGATATGGACAGATGAAGCCATTTCAAACCACGGTTCACGCATCTTCGTCAACTGTAAGTTGTGATGCAGTGATATTCTTGATATATTAATTCCTTATTCGCAACAGTCGATTGATGATTATTGCCATACCTTTGACCTTACTTGCCGCGTGCCTGCTTCTGTCATCGATATAGCACTTCACTCGGGGCAAATTTCATCCATAAACGTGCAGTCATCTGGTTCGAGGCTGACCTCGATATACGAGGTCTTGAATCGAATTAAGGGTGTCCTCAAGCATAATGCTTCGGAAGTCATCCGGATATGCGTCCCTGCTCTTGGCTCTCCTATGTGGGGTGAACTGAAACAGGAGGTGAGCCAAATTCTATCGTCGAGTCCTCTTGAATCATGATTTTTAGGACATTTTATATTTTCTACATTCCCTCCGAGCCATACTTCGGGAGCATCCAACTGCATGTGCTTCAATCAGTCTAGCTCCTCACCTCGCCACAGCAGCGTGGGGTGGGAGCGGATGGCTTCAAAAGCTTGGTTGGGTAACAGACGTGGCATTCACGTTGGCTGCATTCTCCGGTTTGTGTTCGTTTTCCCTTCAGTTCGCACTGATATAATCAATTGCGGCAACCGTAGCTGATCCATCTTTGACCATGACATTCCCAAATCACCACGGCCTTGTCGACATTCACACTTTACCTGCCCCTCATTCAATTATTGCTCCGAGCGACAAATTCTCCACGCTCCGAGGACTGTGTGCTTCTGCCGTGGGTATTGGGGGTAGTGGCGAAAATAACCTGACATTCAAGTCGACGAGGAGGCGCTTGATCATTGAGACTCTGCATCTTGACATTGAGGGTGGGGTTGGAGAACGTCGAACGACGCCTTCTGCTGTTGCTACGAGTGAGACGTCAAGTAATGCGCATGATCATCCGCAGGAATCTATGAGCAAGTCTGGGCTCGCTACTGTCCAGGTCGTTTGCGAAAACCTCGAGCTTCCAAAGACAGTGGACGACTCGACTGAGAAAAGTGACAAGGGAACAGAAGGGCGAGAAGAGAAAACGAAGAAAACGAAGAAAACGAAGAAAAGAGTCGCATTCCGAGCAGATCGACCAGACCTGTATGATTTCTAAGCGGTAGACAATGACGATCTCGCAGTGTCAATCATCGTTTGAGAGATAGTTCTGGATTACATTGACGCATAGACAACAACGGGGTGGGAGCAACGATCATGTGTATGAAATCATGCCGGGTTGTAGGCATGTCAAGCCTGACAACGAGCGCCCTGTCGTGATGGACGGTTTTAAAGTTGGATCCGGTGATGAATGGTTCGTAGGAAAGTTGGCGCTACGTAACTACAGCATTAGTTATAGTCTATCAGACAGCTTCCCAGATCCTCCTTGTCTTTCCTGCCATATCAAATATTGGCAAGCCGTTGGTTGCTCAAGAGGAAGACAGAATGTTCATGTGAGTGGAATCAATTGGAGCGTGGAAGAGTGATGGGAAAGTATAGGCATGTACACTGTAGCCGACCTGGACCATTTCAGCCACACTCTCAGCAACGGACGACCTCAAGCTTCGAATACTGGTGGGAAAAGGCACTGCCAGCAATGCCGAAAGGATCATGGAGTGGTGGGTGTATTTTTTGTCAGATGGCGACCCAGATACTAACGGTTGTGCAGATGAACAGGCAGAAGACCATCCGGGGGCACTTTCACCGTCGCCTTTGTTGCCTAGTCCTTATGGAGGCCCACGTACCTCCACAGTACACCCATCTGATGACTGGCTAGACTCTCCGTCCCTCTCTGCAACCGTCCACAACGCCCTTTGTCTCCCAGACACCGTCCCCGCCGACCCGCAGCCCTCGTTTGTACGTCCCCCAGACCCACACATGTCCCTCCCCGACCCTTCTCAATTCCCTGATCCATATCCCTTTCGCCCACCGCACCATCGTCTTCCTAGCGTACCAGCCCTCTCCTCAACAAGCTCTTCTACCCGATCCTCCGCCTACACCAGTTCTGCCAGTGGTTTCGCATCAGGCGATTACGGCCTTGTCCATGTCGCCTCTGGAGACGACGAGGAGTCTACTGTAGGCGTCGGCATCACATCAGATGCCGTAGTCCAGCTTCTTGCAAAGGACCCTACTGTTTCCTCTTCTGCCCGTGGCATCCAATCACGAGCCCCAGTAGATCAGAGTCGTTGGTCTGAGTCTTTTTCGAACGAAAGGTCACCCTCGTCTTTTGTCGGAAACAGCAGCGCGGGTAATGTACAAGAAAATCCTCCAAAACTACAACAAAAACCAAGCTACGATATGGGCTGGGTAGATGAAAGGGACGAGGTTGGTATGAGTGAGGACGAAACTGACGACGATAACACTCTCGATGACGACGAAGACGAAGAGAAGGAAGAAGAGCGTACCTCCGCTGCTGTTATCGCTGAAGAGGGCCGTGGCCTGATTGTACAGGGAGACAATGTTCCAATAACACAGCTTCAAGTGCCGCCCGGTAGGTATTCCTCTCCAGCAGGAGATTGAGCTATATCTGACACCTTTAGGTACTACTCATCTTCTCATCGGATCTTCGAGTACACCCAATGCCATGCCCACCTTCCTAACCGCGACCCTTCCTCAAATCTGTCACAGCCTTTTAGCTCTCGACATTTCCGCCAACTTTCTGGGTGCTTTGCCCCCGGTGCTGGCCGTATGCGAACGTCTCGAGGAACTCAACATCGCTTGCAATCCTCTTCGTGTGCTTCCTGTTTTCCTCGCCGATCTCACTAATCTCCGTGTTATCATAGCTGATTCTACTGGAATTGGTACACTGCCCGAGTCTCTTGCCGACCTTGACAAATTGCACACTATTAGTGTCCGGAAGAACAAGCTGAACGCTCTTCCCAGTTGGCTGTGCCTGCTTCCCGCTTTGAATACACTTTGTGTTGATGGAAATCCGTTCCAAGGACCGTGGAAGGCACTCGTTGAACCTCTGTTAACCAAGGTGCCCATGTCACCTACGTACCACCCTTCCACTCCGGTCTTTCCTGCTCAAACCATGAGCATACAGTCTTCTACCAATAGTGAGACAGACGCCACAGATATCGATGACCTGTCGGATTCGAGTCTGGTTAGTACGGGCCTTGAGGAACATATCTCTGCTATCGACGATGAAGATCAGACCATTACGCTTGCTCGTGCCGCTCCAGTTCTTGGACGTTCTGTCACGGCCCCACTCCCCGCTGCTCCTCATATGCCTTCGCCAGCCGTTGGCCTCACGCGTACACGAACGACCCCCAATCGTGCTCATTTTGAAACGTCGAGAGCCAAGACGGCGCAGACCGGTAGCCAGCCAGATAGAACTTCGAAACCTGAAGAATTTGGATCCGATCGCGAGCTACGCAAGATGAAGAGTGCTGGTGATCTCCGCCGCGGCAAAACAACCGGGGTCACACAACCAGGTCCTACTCCCAGTATGCGACCGACACTATCCAACTATACTACATCGGCTTCGAGCTCGAACCTCCTGAGCTCTGCGTCTCCTAGTCCTTTGGACCGTCCTAGTATGACAAACAGATATGCAACGATGGGACAGAGACAGACGACGATGGGGGACAGTTCAGGCCGCCCCAACATGAACGAAATGAGAACGCAACTTACGAAATCTATGTGGGACACACCATCTAATCACATTGTAGAATGTTCATCTTCGACCTTAAATCGCGCTTCGCTTATTCAGAGTAGCGCCATTTCGTCTCCTGTCAAGCCGTCGATCCAAGATATTCAGGATGGAAAGTATCCCAACCGGGTTCGATCTACAAAGGATGGTAAGGAGAAGGGAAGCAGATGGGGTTTCTTAAAAAAGATGTCAATGGGCAAGATGAAAGTCGATTCGCCTTCGTTTTCTATCAGCCAAAACCATGTTGGATCTCGACCACAGACTCCAGCAGGGCCCATGCCGCGAAATGTAGGATTCAGACCAGAGCGTTCCAAGACACCACAGATTGATCTACGCTTCTCAACTACTGGTACCTTGGATGTTCTTTCCCATCATCTCTCAGCGCCAAGTTCTCCTGATAATTCAAAAGAACTTGTTCACGACCCACCGAAAGTTGTGCCACCGGCGACAATGTCTTTAGGACCTCCATCTCCGCTCCCTAGAGCAGCCAGACGCCGAAGTTTCCTCCCGGTCGACGCCCCTGGAAGCCTGTCCCTTAACCTACCGACACAAGAGTCTTCGTTGTTTGTACCAGCATTGTCAGCTCTCGAAGATGAAGACGACGAGCAAAGAGTTGCTACTCCAATAGGCGACAGTGAGCAATACCTGCGTCGGGAGGAGGAACGAGCACGCGAAGCTTACAATCGTGCACTTCGATCAGTTATGGCATATCTTAAGGACATGAATGATTTAGGTCTATCGCAGCAGGCACGTACTATGAGTTTGTATGGTGCCGCTTCGGATGATGTTGTGGCAACCCGATCAAGACGGCCTACCATGGTCGATGGTCAGCGCGAAGTCTCCATGGCGCTAAGTGGTTCGACGGGGTCATCGGACTCCACTGGTCAACTTCGACCCAATGAAATGATTGCTGGTCTCCGCAGCGGAAGTTCTGCTCAAACGCTCAGTATTGCGACTACGGACAGTACTGGCTCATCATATGAGGAACGGAAGTTCAAAGACGATAAGGGGAAACGAACCATGATTGTCCGTGAGATTGTTGCGTGCGTCCCGGTTCTATCAAATGACATGTGTATTAAGTTGACTTTTTCCGCCTAGGACTGAACGAACTTACGTGAAGGGCCTTCAAGAATTGATGGATATTTATATCAAACCGGCATGTGACACAATCAACATTCTCAGTGGTGTAGGGTCAAACAAAGACACTGTTGTTCCTGCTGCTGAGCGGAAGCTCGTTTTTGGCGGTATTGATGCTCTCTTCTCCTTCCACAAAGACAGTTTCCTTCCCGCACTCGAAGTTGCAGCTGCCCCGTTAATGAAGTCAAGCGAGATTCTCCAGCAAGCAGACGCTGATGGACAACTTTCGCTGAGCGTCGTAAAAGCAGTCGGTTGCATGTTTCTCAAGCATGCTGCTTTCATGAAGATGTACTCGAGTTATATAAAGTAAGTTTTATCCACTTTTTACTTCTTCCAACATGACAGTGAACGGTTGAAAAAAGCAATTTTGACAATGCGGTCTCGCGTGTCAAATATTGGACAGCAGAACGTCACCTACAGGGTACCACTAGCCCAGCATCATCGACGATATCACCGTCTTCTAGCACTGGTCAACTTGTCGGTGTGAATTCCCCTCCTATGTCTGCGAGTACATTAGACGCTAGCTCTGCCACCGCCGGCGTACCAAATCTCACATCGAGCCAGCGCAAGCGGATCAAATCCTACCTCAAACGGTGTCGTTTAAATCCTCGCCATTCTCAATTAAATCTTGAGGGTTATCTACTCCTTCCCGTCCAACGGATACCTCGTTATCGATTATTGGTGCGTGATTTTTACTTAGATTTTCTACTTCAAGCTCACGTCGTTTTCAGTTAGAGGAGTTGGTAAGGAGTACCCCACCTACAGACGAGTTTGAAGATGATCCTCTGGAACGAGCGTTGGCGGAGATTTCGTCTCTTGCAAACAATATGAATGAAGGAAAGCGGGAGTCAGAATCTCGGCGAAAACTTGTTCAATGGCAAAGCAGAATACGAGGGAAATTTCCCAGTCCTCTTGTTCAGCCACACCGGTACGTTATTGCTTACCTTCCAAACGCAACACACGAAACTCAATATCTGACAAGTCGTCTTATCATGGACGGTCCTCTCCTTTTGACACGTGTCGTGCGCAAAGCCATGGTATCCTTTGAAGCTATCAATGCACAGGGCGATGCGTCCACTGTGCAAGTGGATTGTCTAGCCCCAGAATTGACGCCTCGAGCTTTGGTTGGTATCTTGTGCAATGATTTACTGGTTTTATGCCGTGATCCATCGGATGGCAAGGATCCTACATCTTCTGTAGACTTGTGGGCAGTGCTAAGGATGCAGACCCTACCTCAACCAGCTTCCATCGTCCACGGAAATGGCATGTATTCGCATATTTTTTGGCACTGCCGAAAAAACTGACTTCTTCAAGCTCTCCGACTCGTCGATAATAAAGCGATCCTTTACTTCGATGCACCTTCTCCATCCGATGCTCTGAATTGGTATAGGGGTTCGTTTCACACTTACCCCCTTGCAGATCGACCATGACTGATAAATGCTCTAGCTATTAATCTCCATATCCCTGCTTCTAAGACATAGATTATGGTTGTGTTGACGTTTATATTTGATTTACTATATCATGTATTGCTGAACATCAAGAATTTCAATTCCTGGAACATGTTGAAATCACAATTCGACTTACAGTAAGATATGTAGGACTCTTGTAAAACGCGCTAACGTCACGTGCCAAAACGTGATTTTGCGTGAAATGTCACGCAAAATCTTAATGGCAACTTACAAGGGTGGAAATCTGTTCGCGCAGACTTCTAGCTAGATAAAGCAGTATTCAAGGTTTCTGTGTGGTCCGATTTTCAAAAAAAAAATTGAATTTAGAGATGCCATTAAGTAAATACGTCCGAAAGGGTCATCTCCATTGGGACAGGCTCTCTACTGGAGATGAATGACTTAGAACAGGATGGCATGTCATAATAAAAAGCTTTTATTCACCTAAGATAGGGCTCTTGTAAAACACGCTAACGTCATGTGGTGTGACTATGTGATTGTATCGAAATATGGCCATTTCCTCGAAAAATTAGTGGAAAAAGACCAGGAGATGTATGAGTGAAGAGCTGCTGCTGATCCTCGATAAGACAGTACAAGGATTAACATTTAGTGTAGTATGTGAAGGAATATGGCCGATTACCACAAAGATTGAATGTCTTCTCCTTTCCATCCTTGCTCTCGTGCTTCCCAATAACCTCCGACATAGACCCATTCATCTCCTTCGTGTTTAAACCACCGAGGGTGACAATCTTTCCCCTGCTTACGACGTTCTCGTTGCATCTCTTCCACTGTCAATTTTTGTTCCTCCGCCCTAACTGTATCTCCCTCTTCCAGTGCTCTGACATCCGGACGCAAGCGGGAATCTGTCGGGGGTATCTTTCCGAGGAGATCGTCCGTCAACTCATTCAAAGTAATGCCGAAAGATGTAAAGCCATAAAACTCATGTGCATTCTTCGGATACGGAGTTGAACGCCAAAGTACCCGGAAATTTGAAGAGTCAAGCGTTTGAGTCATCTGATCATCCCATTTTCCTTCTAGATGCATGACAATGTCACCCCGAGGCCCGTAAACAACTCCAGTCACCACGTTTGAAGGGCCCCAATAACTATTTGGCTTGAAGTCCAAAACACAGTGTGTTTGGTCACGGGTATTCTCGATCGTCATTTGGCCCGTGTGTTCAAGATACTTGGTACCAACCATGATATTCCTCACGAAAGACGACGGTTTGTTCCTTTTATTTCGCTTGATAAAGATTGGTATACAGAGAATGACAGTATCGGACGAACCACACATAATGATCCTTGTCAATCGTCAAGCGCGTGGTACCAAGAGGGATGATCTCCAAGCTTTTGCCTACAAGAAACAGCATTCGGAAGTAATTCGGAAACGTGTCACGACGTTGCGTACCCCAAAATTTGGTCCTTCCAGAGGAAGTGGCGTTAAGCACCCAATTCCTTCCTTCAGCATGATAGGCAATTTCAAGAGGATTATGGCGGACTTTCTCCGCAATAAACTTCATTCGAGCGTCTTCAAATGTCTCACCTAGCATGGGATTGCTGAACGATCCTGGTGTCAGTGAATGTCGAACAGATAAACTTGTACTTACAAGGCTTTCCTCCCAGTCCGATGTCTTGTATGAGTATAACTAGAGACAACGAAGGCCGCAACGTAACATATCCTGTCAAATGTATTGTCTACCAGGGCAGCGGCGTCGAGGATACTATGATATTCAACTTCTTCAGCTGCTCTTTGAAGAAGGGTGAGAGGTTCATTGAACGTGACAGGAAATGTGATGGTAGAGAGGTCCTGAGCGATGATAAGGATGGGAATAATGCCATTGTTAATGCACAAGGCAGTGTGACCAGATATGGATCTTCACCTTTCCAACGTTCTTCTTGAGGATTGCAAAAAGACTACCTTCATCACGAATGGGAGGTGATGGAAGTTGTGTTCGATGTTTCACCTGGAGAAATTCAGAAGGAGATGCAACACTCGTTGGGACAGGATGCTCCTTCCGGTCTGGTTCCTGAACATCAGTATCGATACTAGGGGCGTCTTCCTGATTCAGGCTACTTCTGCTCTCGTCTATAAGCATTCTACCTGTCCTCTCCTCGGGAATCGGCACATCCAATACGAATTCTTCAGCACCATCAAGGGCGTCGAACCACTCCTGCATACTCCCGCTCCCGCTAGTAACAACTGAGGCCCGTCTGGACAGCCTTGAGACAGGTGTCGACAACCGTGGTGAAGAATTGTGAAGGGCTGAAGGATCCTCCTCAACTGTGGCAGGAAGAGATGATCCTTGATTGGCTTGACCTATTTCGGTCAACGCTTGCATCGACGTCATTAACATCGTATGCTGAGCTTTGAGGGTTTCCAATGCCAGTTGGAGACGATGGAACGACGAGTGAAGAGGGTCAGGAACAGCATCCAACGCTGTGCCATCAGACCCAAACTCGGAGGGACGTAAGGACGAGTGATTTGAGGCTAATTGATATATCTTAGTCGAATGACAGTGTATTGACGAGTCGGAATCTCACATCTTTTGAAGAAACTAAACTTCGGTTCCTTGGTTGGGTCTTTCACCTTGTCTTTATCAGATTTTTTGCCAAGGCCATGACTTTTTTTTGACAACAATGAAGCCTCTAGGACCAGATTCTGAAGAGAGAATTCCAAAGACTGAATCGTCTACAAAATATAGTCAGAGCGTCTTTGAGGGCAAGGGGCTTGCAAGCCTGACGTACAGATCCCATTTCCTCAATAATTGCTCCAGACTTATTCAAACTGATACTTGGATTACCATGACGCATAGAAAACCTTATACTTGCCGATTTTCGTGCCTCCACACCGAAATAAATGAATTTCCTTTGAGAACATGAACTGGGAATTTGCTGCGAGATAAACAGAATGGCCCGACCTGCAGGCCACCATCCACATGTCGAAATCCTCTGCGCTTAAACATTTGATATGAAATGTAGCGGTGCTTGAATCTATATGGATGTCTCTGCGACCCGGGGCCGTAGCAATGGCGGCATGGTGCAAAGTGATTTGGTCGCGAACGGGTTGACCAGGTTCCAAAGAGTAGGAAAGGATCCCGGACTGATACAATGTAAAATACCTACGTGCAAAGCCTATGCGACAGTAGACAAGTCAAAAGGGATGATGGGTCACGTCGCAACCAATACCTTGCATCCTTTTTCTTCGTTTCTTCAGCATCCATCCTTCACAAACGATACCAGAAGTTATGCCGTCCGCTGGCAAGAGGTTATCGATCTTGGCGCCAATTGTGCCATACACAGAAGGCATGCGTTAGGGTATATGATCATACCAATGGGTATGGACACAAAAGTCCAAATCAGGTCTGATTGACAACAGCCGGCCGGCCCGCTCTGGTCCGCTCAGGCGACATACTTGACTTACTCTTTTCGCGTCTAGCCAATGTGCTTAGTTCAGGCTGGTTCGGGGGGCTAATAAGCATCAAATTCATATCCAGCCCACTTATTGGCAGAGCTTCATGCTAACCCGAGTATGTCTGCCAAACGAACCTCGCTCTATCCGTTTGCACTGTTACCTCGATCTCCGAATAGATCAAGGATGACCAATCTGATTGTCCACAAAGTCCGTCATCATCCGGTGTTTGAAATACCATCCTGTCTTCTTGAACCATTCTTTCCACACCACAATCACCTCTCATTCATCATATCAACATGGCCACGTACGTCTATCCTCTCTTATCCATACCGTCCCGCTCATATAGATATCATGAAGTGGAGATATCGGTCTTATCGGCCTCGCCGTCATGGTATAGTATATATACATCGATATACTGAGCAATTCAGTCAACGCACTGCAGGGTCAAAATTTAATCCTCAACATGAACGATAAAGGGTTTACCGTTGTAGCGTATAATCGTACTACGTCAAAAGTCGACCACTTTCTCGCGAACGAGGCCAAAGGTGCTCGATTTCCTTCTTGATTATCTACGCGAGATTATTTACATGAAAGTCTTAGGCACCAGAGTTCAGGGTGCTCATTCCATTGCTGAGCTCGTTTCCAAGCTCAAGAAACCTCGCAAGATCATCCTCCTCGTCAAGGCTGGATCTGCGGTAGACGATTTCATTGCTCAACTTGTCCCGCATCTTGAACAAGGAGACATCATAATCGACGGCGGCAACTCCCACTATCCTGATTCCATTCGCCGCACAAAGGAGCTTGAGTCCAAGGGCCTGCTCTTTGTTGGATCTGGCGTTTCGGGTGGCGAGGAGGGCGCTCGTTATGGACCATCCCTCATGCCTGGTGGTTCCCCTGCCGCCTGGCCTGCAATCAAGGACATTTTCCAAAAGACTGCTGCTCAGGTTAAAGGCGAGCCTTGCTGCGACTGGGTTGGCGAGACCGGATCTGGACACTACGTAAAAATGGTTCATAATGGTGAGTAGACGGACGCGTTAAATAAAAATAAGTGTTAAGTGTTTATCTAGGAATTGAATACGGTGACATGCAGCTTATTGCTGAAGCTTACGACATTCTCAAACGTGGTCTTGTTCTTGGGGATGACGAGATCGCTGATATCTTCCTGAAGTGGAACAAGGGCGTCCTTGATTCCTTCCTTATCGAAATCACTGCAAATATACTTAAATTCAAGGATGACGATGGCGAGCATGTTGTCAGCAAGATTCTCGACAAGGCCGGTCAGAAAGGGACCGGAAAATGGACCGCCATCGCTGCCCTTGAAGCCGGAACTGCTGGTCAGTTGATTCTTATACTTTGGATTTTTTGCCTATTATGATTTTTCTTAGTTACATTGATCGGAGAGGCTGTCTTTGCTCGTTGTCTGTCCGCCATTAAGGAGGAGCGCGTTCGTGCTAGCAAGGTCCTAGCTGGACCTCAAAAGGAACCTTTTCGGGGTGACAAGCAAATGTTCATTGATGACCTTGAGCAGGCCTTGTATGCCTCCAAGATTATATCCTACACTCAAGGCTTCATGCTTATGAGGGAGACCGCTAAAGAGGTGATTTTAAAATGTCACTTCTTCATCAACCTAGTTCCTGACTATCTTCTTAGCTTAGTTGGAACTTGAACTACGCTGGCATTGCGAAGATGTGGCGTGGTGGTTGCATTATCAAGGTCCGCCGCTTGAGATATTACACGTTCGCTCCTTACAGCTCAATCGATGTAGAGCGTCTTCCTTGGTGATATTACGGCCGCGTACCAGAAGAATCCCGAGTTGGAGTCTCTACTGTTCGATGACTTCTTCAATAAAGGTCACCCATTTTGCAATTATTTGATGTTTGGTGATTGATGCTCTTTTGTAGCTATGCACAACGCTCAGCCAGGATGGAGGCGTGTCATTGCTCAGGCAGTTCTTTGGGGAATTCCAACACCTGCTTTCAGCACAGCCCTGGCCTTCTTTGACGGCTATCGCAGCGAAATAGTACCGGCCAACCTTCTCCAGGCTCAGGTACATTTATGAAGTATATGGAATCTGAAGCATCTGGCTTGACCACGTAAAACAGCGTGACTATTTCGGTGCCCACACCTTCCGTGTCCTTCCTGGTAAGGAGAATCCGAGGTTCAAGTCCGGCGAGGATATTCGTACGTACTTCCACCTCGGAGGTAATTCTGCTAACGTTCTCTGCTAGACGTCAATTGGACAGGACGTGGTGGAAACGTCTCTGCCTCCACTTACAACACTTGATTTGATACAGGACAGAATGTGTAAACAGACCACTTTCACATAGATTTATGGATGTTTATGTTAAATGTGTTGAGATTACCATCATCCAAACAGTAGATACTTCAGTCAGTCAGACTTGAAAATTTGAAAGCTAGATGTAATCGATGTGATCGACAGATTTGTGACATAAGTCTTCCATGTGTGGAATTCTCGTATCTGCTCGTGCCACCGATGCCGATGTAGATTTTGTCGACCTGACTCACAAGCTTCGAGTGATAAATGCAGCGCGAGGTCTGTCAGAACTATCTTTTGCGCACAGCTTGTGAACAATCTGCTAGGCCCAGATTCGCAAGGACACTACGAAGTCACCATAGTACCTGAGGTAGCTGGATTAAAAACACTTGTTCTCGACTTTTACGCGTCCGAATTGCCACTGAGAGGGGATGGTCCCGTTGAACAACCGCACCGGAAGGATGGTGATGTACTCTGTTGGAACGGCGAGGCGAGTTCAACTACATATATTCCTATGAATTCACTAACTGAACTTATAGATCTTCGACGGAATCCTGAATGTTAGCATTCTTCCTCCATACAGACCAGTATTCTGAAGCTTGTAGATAGATCCCGGCACACGAGAACGACGGCGTTCGGCTATTCAGCGAGCTACGCAAAACAGATACTATGGAAGATATACGAGATCTATTTGGATGCATTGAGGGACCGTAAGCCTCGCGATATGATCAAAGATAATAATTACTGATCGTACGAACTTCGTTCATAGGTACGCCTTCGTTTACTATCAAGTAAGGTTTAACATCTAAATCTTTCTGGCACTGAAGAACCCATCAGTCTCAATCTCGACGCCTGTTTTTCGGGAGGGACCCCCTTGGACGTCGTTCACTCCTGATACACAAACCTTCACCATCTTTGCCGTATTTCTTGCTTGCATCTGTTTCAGCCGGGATCGATCCAAGATGCGACTTTGAAGAACTTTCAACGGGATCTATATTTTATCTGGATTTGGAGCCTCTCGGTGACGTGAGTCTGTCAATCCAGATTTCAGCGAGCACTCTTTCAATCTTTTTGACTAGTTCCAGAGAGATTTTGTATCTCGCCTAAGTCCTTTGCCTCGTCGTTCGTTTGACCTGGACGCACCTGTAGCTCCTTTCGTGAGTAATCAAAGTTGAAGGTTGTTGGCACTTAGTCAATAGTCAAGCAATACAGGCGGAACCGAACGAAGTCAATACTTTTGTGCCGCCGGTAAATGATAATTCCACCATGGAGTCCCTTGCACACATTCCAAATCATCTTCTGAAAGCTGTGGACGATTTAATTCACTATCTGGATCAGAGCGTTATGCTACAGGTTCAAAACATCCCGCAGAAGTCGTAAGTTGGTTCTGATAGTCTCAAGCACGCTCTGATAAAAATTATAAGGGTATCAAAAGGGAAGGCACGTGTAGCCGTTCTATTCAGCGGAGGTATAGACTCGACTGTGATAACCTACCTCGCTCATAGGTCTGTCTCGGAAATGAACTTTTCTAACGGGATACTTTAACAATCATTAAGGCACATCTCATTCGACGAACCCATTGATCTACTCAACGTTGCTTTTGAGAACCCACGGAAGATTCGACTGCAAGCGGAGGGAAATACAGGCGGCAGGCAAAAGTACAAGAAAAAATTTGTCCCCTACGTGGAAGGAGACACTTACAAACCATATAACGTTCCCGATCGGGTGACTGGACTTCATGAGGTGGAAGAGCTCAGGCGCTTATGCCCAGAACGTTCTTGGAACTTCGTGAGATGGTTATAACAATTCTTAGCGTGTAGTTTAGGCTTAACTTCAGCAGGTCGAGATCAATGTTCCATACAATGTGCGTGATAAGACTGACACGGTCCTTCAGCTCTCTCTAAAATCTCACTACTCAACAGGAATCGCAAGGCGCACGCGAGATCGTAGAATCTTTGATGTTACCTGGACGTACGGTCATGGATTTAGTAAGTTAAGTTTCCTACCGGCCGAGATGATTTTAAAACCCATGACAGAGTCTAGCACTTGCCCTCTATTTCGCCTCCAGGGGCAAAGGTCAAGTGCGGATCATTCCAGATGGCGAAGCAATACCTTATACTAGCCCGGCACGTGTGCTCCTTAATGGACTTGGCTCTGACGAATTACTTGGCGGATATGGAAGACATCGATCAGCGTATAACTCTGGTGGGTGGCAGGCTGTCATAGAAGAGGTATGTCATACAAGTGAATCGTTATTGGAAGATTACAACTGACAGTGGAAGTAAAGCTTCAATTGGAGATAGACCGCATACCATTTCGAAACCTGGGGCGAGATGACCGGGTCATTTCGTCCCATGGTAAAGAGACACGTCACCCATTCTTGTCTCTCACAGTTCTCAACTTTATTGCCAGTCTTCCAGTACATTACAAAATGGATCCTCGACTGGAAGTGGGCCTCGGTGACAAGATGCTTTTAAGATTGGCTGCTTGGAAGTTGGGTCTAGTCGAGGCCAGTAGACGTAAAAAGCGAGCAATGCAGTTTGGAAGTCACTCTGCTCGGATGGAAGGCGAAAGGAGAGGTGATACACTTGTGTAACTGTTAGAATATAAAGCCATGGACACCGTGAGCGTGCCACTACGTCACCCCGTCACATTTCACCCTCGCTAATATCACACTTCATTATGACAATGCGGACAAAGGACCAGACCACAATATGTATACTAGCTACCAAGAAAGAGCACCCTCAGTCGCTTACAATACAGACTGAGGGTGAGTTACATCGCACATACCAACTTACGCACGAATATTAACTGTACCGATTAGATTAGATACTGGTGTCTGTGTATTTAATAGGTACAGAAATCGAGTCGCTTACAATACAGACCGAGGATTAGACACTGACTGGTGTCTGTGTATGAATAGGTCCTGGTGGTACAGATTCTAGCAGTAACGACTTACAATGAGAAGAGATAAGAGTTATCGCAAATCAAGCTTGCTGTTTGTTTGTCTTCGAGGACAGAAACTAAATAACCAATTTCTACCTTGGTTTCAAACGACGACCTCGAGACAATGTCTACAGGTCTTTCTGCGGGGGCAAAGGCCGTCAGATTATTTCGTATCAAACAGCTTGCGAGTCTCCAATCACATATCATACACAATGGCCCTCTTCCTGCGCCCGCCAGCGAGCAAAGTACACCTCACCGACTACCTAACCCATTCGTACCTCACAAAAATCCTCTTACGGGACGATGGGCTCCACCAACGATATCCCTTAGACGCCAGGCTGACCTTGTGAAGAAAGCAAAGGCGTCAAACACGCTATACCTCCTCCCGCCAGGCCCTAAAAATACCAGACTCTCCGGCCTCGACAAAGCTGCCGAGAATCTGGCGCATAAGCAGTTTGGTGGATGGAAGGGCCAAGGCTTTCCGGCAGGGCCATTCGATAAGATCAAGTGGAAGCAGAGCCTGGAGAATACGTGGATGAATCCTATTAGCTGGGTAGGCGAACCTAAGGTGAAGGATGTTCCAGGTGCTGAGCTGGGGACACGATTGTATGCGGCGAAAAAGAGGATGTTCAAAGGGCATAGGTGGGAACGGCTCAAAGCGGCTCGGGACGAGAAGAAGAAGATTCTCATGCGGGATATGGCTCGGCGTATCAGGAATTACAAGGCGGTACGTCTACGTTCCGTTTTGAATGATTTCTTGACGTGACCCACATTGGTCTGCTAGTATTATCACAAGAGAAAGCCGAATCCACTCAAAGTCTACAATTCAACGAAAGCGAAGAAACTACCTTTCTAATATTTTTAAGTCTTGGGGAATAGTTTACAAACACGACTTTTTAACACGTCTGCTTTCCGGATGGACGATATTTCTGTATAAGAAATATTGCCGAACCAACAGGTCAGTGCACATTTTCCCTCCATTCTTTCTCTTTTACCCTTCGTCTCCGCATTGTCATCTGTTCGGATCCCAAAGCCCGATGCAGTCCGTGCAATTTCTCTTGTCATCAAGTGCACCCAGCATTAAAATGTATACATCATGGCGCTGTAGGCCCCGGGGAGTTCTATGTTTGTCCAAAATCAATCTGGGCCTCAAATATAAATACGCTATATTTCGGGCCTGGCAGACACTACTCTGGTCCTTGACACGTGATGAGATTGACACAGCACGTGATTCAGAAGAAACACGTTATTTATCAAGTGAAAGTAAGTGCAGAAAAATGCAAACTGAAAGTACTTTATACATAGTATATGTCACTTAAATATGAAATGTGTAGCAGAAACCTTGAGCTTGTTACTATTATTGAGTGCAATTTGCACTAATAGTATCCATTTCTTTTTTAGATTTGTTTCTGCAGGGAAGAAGTTTGAGCCAGAATAGTTTAAAGTTCATCACAAAATAAAGTAAGCTAAGATCTTTTTAAATTCAAAATGGGGCATCTGACATGAGTTAATACTAGAATTTCCATATCAAAAAATAGCTAGACAAATGATTTTCTGTGCAAAGAATGGTAAATACCTAGGACAACTATAAACACATTGTACTGCAAGGCTAATGGCCTGAGCCATCCACATTGACAGAGTTCTAAATGTGCCCAAGCACATATTCAGCCCCAGTGTTTTGCACTGAAGCTTCAAATGTAAATTATAGAAACACTGTTCACTTTTGAAAACTCCAGTTTTGTACTGTAGCTTGTAGTAGGGCGTTTCACGCTGCGATTTTTGATCGTTTCTTGATGGATTTTTCGACTGATTTTCCGTTCATTTTTCGGAATTCGGATGAATCCGAAAAATCAACGTTTGAAAAATGACAGCCATTTTTTCAAGTATGCAAAAGGAGCCTCTGACCTCCTTTTGCATGTTTTTCAGTCAGTTTTTTGCTTCGTTTTTTTTTGTATTCACGTATTACATATATGAAAATAATAATTTATTATTACAAATTGATACGTCCTTTCTGTCGACCTCCCACTGTCCTATCTGATATGGCAAAAGGAGGGAGTCAAAAGTCGAATCGCAAGGCTAGGGCTCCGAATGAGGATGACACCGAACCTGGCAAAGATGCCAAAGTTCCAGCAGCCAAGCGTGATGACCCTATACTCTGGGAGAGAAACTCAGTATGGACATGGGCAGCAATCAACTTTCTTACCGAGAACCCAGCATTTCGAATAAAGCTCTTCAGTGATTCCACAGCCCAGGCAAAAGCAGAAGGACGGCGAAAGGTCAGCAATGGCACAGGAGCAGCTCAGCTATACCAGCAGATGGCAGAGGCAGTGTTTTCGGACATACCTGAGATGAAAGCCAAGTATGAAGCCAATCCCACCAAGTATGGTAAATCTATGCAGCAGCATTTCTCAAGGTAAGTGTCTGGACAAGTGGCAGAATAGTAGAGGCTTACCAGTGCCTTGATAAAGGCTGAAGGCAAAGTATGTTGGATATCGACGACAATTTATAACTCAAACTGGAGGAGGACTTCTCGAAGGCGAGGCTTATGATAATTTATTCCGTTAGTCTAACTGCGAAATATGTTGAACACACGCTCACGAGTACAACAGAGAAGATTTCTGCTGAGTGGGAGTTCTTCGAAGATCTTCACAAACTCTGGAGGGAGCTCCCGAACTACAATCCTGTTGGTGTTAGCAGCTCTGAACATGGCCAAGACCATGCAGCAACAGCAGCAGCTTTATTTCAACGACGTTCAAGTCCCACAAGAAATGACCACCAAACAACCTCTTCGACTTCGAGCCAATCTCCAGCCCCAGGAGAAGACGACGGTGATGCTGGGAGTGGGATTGAGGATGCAACTTTCAATAATCTTGTTGCAGATGTACTAGGTGAGAAGAGTGCCGTTACTAGTGCCAGCGGATCTGGTTGGGAAGGAGATGATGATGTTGACAAAGATACAAGCATATTAGTATGTGGTCCTTCCTGAATTCAAGCAGAATTGACAAGTTAATGATGATATTAGATGAAAAAGACACCCACACCTCGTAAACCACTCAAACCAGTTATCACCCCCACGTTATCGTCGTCAGCAAGATTAAAGAAGGCAGGCAAAGCCAAATTGTTAAAGGAAGGCCTAGACACAAAGAAGCGCTCGGCACTAGAAGCATTCAACGATGCTCATGCTGAAGATGTGGCTGTGGCAGCTGCTCGTCGTGCAGCTCGAGATGAGTTACGACTTCGTCAGATTGCACTTGAAGAGAAAAAACATGAAGCAAAGGTGAGGAAAATGGAGCTGGATGCACAAAACCAGCAGCGCCAGTGGGAGATGATGAAGATGCTGCTGAGTAGCCGTGGCGATGTAGTGAATGCAGGTCTTGTGGGAGGCAGCGCATATCCTACTCCATCAATTCCAAACACTATGCCAATCATACCCTCACTAACACCAAGTTCATCGTCAACAGGTGGCTCCTTGCTTGATGAGCTCAACATGCCAATGGATGAAGACTTCAATCATTCAATTTGACCATTTAAATTTCAATTAAATGCAAACTTTGATTCAATAAACGTATTCTGTTTAGTTACAAACTCAATTATCATTCAATCGTGGACGTTTATAATGAAATAGTGCCTCTTTAACCTTCCTTCGCTTTCTCTGCCCGGCTGATTCTCTTCGTGCATCGTGCTCTGAAACTCTTCTGTTAGCAGCGATGTCTGAGTCACTGTTCGAGGCAGCTTCAGAATCTTGCCCATTTGCTATCAGCTCTTCCTCCCAATCCGATTCTTCAACTACACTCCCATGTTCAATCTCAAGAGTGAGGTTGTGGAGCACTATGCAAGTTCTAATCCATTCTAGAGCTCGGCAATGGTCCTGGTCATTCTTAATCTGCTGCCTGAGTCCTCGGAGCGATTGAAAACGGCCTTTAAACAGGCCAACAGCATGCTCTGACCGAATGCGTACATGGGAAACCCAGAAGTTGAAATGCCGGTTTGCAGGAATGTTAGATGCTGGCTTTTTATAAGGTGTGACACACCAGGCTTCGACAGGATAGGCTGAGTCTGCCCAGATCCATTCATTTGGACCTATGAGGTGCTGATGGTCCCGAAAGGTGAGAGAAGCCATAAAAACTGTTGAATCATGGGCGCTACCACAGTGACCAATCACGTAGTCAATAATGCGTAAGTTGGGCAGTGTAATGAGCTGGTAGTATATGTCTAATAAATTCAATGGAAAATAATAAAAAGCTCACCTGAACATTTAATGAATAATTCGATTTGCGGTCAAAGTAAGCCTCTCCATGGTGACCTGGCTTTTCTGCAAGTGGAACAAGTGTGCCGTCCACAAGTAGCCAGCCATTCCGCCAGGCTACACATGAAGCCGCCTCTATCCACTCCTTTGCAGCTTCTTTCTCTGCTGGAGAAGGCCAATGAACTGCTTTGTCATGGAGGGCAAGAATTGCCTGCATGATCCGCCGTGTGCATAAAACAACAGCACCAGCTGATATGCCAGCCCATTGTGCTATAGCTTCAACAGCAGCAGCATTACCAAAATGACCAAAGCGATATAAAGCAATAGCAAGCTGCTCTTCTACTGGAATTTGTGCATGTGACCCTGTGCTGATAAAAACAGGGTTATTCATGATTTTCTGAACCAGCTGATCAAAGGTTTTGGGGGCAATTCGAAGGTTCTTTCGAAATCGTTTTGGATCATAAGTCTTGTATAGTACAAGCACAAGATATAGCTGGGAGAGTTTATGGACATGATTGGGCTCTAGGACACGTGTCTCTGTAAGATACTTGATGTGAGATCTCACAGCTGCAAGGCGGCACAAATAGTTGCAATCTATTTCTTCATCTGAAGACAGTTTCCCATCAGTGTCATCAGCGGCAGAGGTTGGCATATGATCTTCATCAGCCTCTGAGTCCAGAGAAGAGAGAGAAGCTACTGAGAAAGACGGGGTTGAAGGTGAGGAGAGATCTGAATCTGAGTATAGATAACTATTGTCGGATTCATCACTAGATCCACCAGATAAGGTATGTCCTTCAGAGGTGTCGCTCTCCTGCTCTTCACGACGGAGGATTTGAAGCTTTTGAGCATACCTGAGAGCGCTGTTGAGGAGGCGTTGTCGTAGAGGGACGGTAGGCATCATGAGACACAGTACTATTAGATCATACATAATATATATATATATATGTATGTATAGAGTCTAATACTTGCCAGAAACTATATGGGGTGTACCCTCTGAAGGTTACACGTAGATCCATTTTTCTAGAGTTTTTTTAGCATTTTTTGACTGTTTGTTGACTGAAAAACAAATGGAAAATCAGTCAAAAAATCCATCAAGAAACAATCAAAAATCGCAGCGTGAAACGCCCTAGTAAAAGATACAGCTGTCCAGGATCTTCTCCACCTTGTACTCTGGGCCATCCTCTGCAAGGACTGATTGCAGACACAATAGAGCTCAATGTCCAGATATTGGGTTGTCTAAGGTGGGCAAGAGTTTGACTGTGTTAAAGACAAGGTGGAGCTGGCATATTCTGGCATGTAGTTGAAGTTGGTAAGCTAGTGGCTCTACTTGTTGTTCCACTGTGTATGGCCTAAGCTGCTGGTGTGAGAGTTTCTGAGAGGGCTAGATAGTTGCAATGTCCAAAGCATCTAGCTAGACTTGGTTGTCAGGCTTGTACATGGAGGCTGGAGTCCATCTTCAATTATAGTACCAAGCCATGTTGTCCTTAGCCTTGATGAGCACTGCCTTTGTCTCCTCTTGCACCTTCTGCATCTGGTTGACAAAATTGTTGACAGACTCATTCTCTAACTGCTGAGCACTGCCTTTGTCTCCTCTTGCACCTTCTGCATCTGGTTGACAAAATTGTTGACAGACTCATTCTCTAACTGCTACATACATGGTTCAAAGCTCATCCAGAGGTGCCAGCCTGTGCTGAGAAAGAATGAGGATACCTGCATGAATGAGTAGACATGGTTGTTATACTGGAATTCTGCTTCTAGAAGGAACTTGTTCTAGTCATCCTGGCACTTGTTGCAGAAAAGACAGAAGTACTGTTCTAGTTCCTAGTTGACATGCTTAGTCTGGCTGTCTGACTGTGAATGTCAGGGGACTCCTCATTTCTTCCTGCTTTCACTCTTCATTCCTTCATTCTCTTATTTCTGCTGTCATTCTTATATCTTACTACTTCTACTCTTTCAACACTATTTATTGATACTATTCTCAGCCCTTGAAGTGCTCTGATTCTTTAGCTGTCATTCAGACAAGTGTGAGCCCTTCAATAGTCTGAACAGAAGTCTATTAATGCAAAGTCTATATGTAGAAGCAGTGGATATCCATCTTGTGGCTATTAAAACAAGTGTTTTTATGCAACCAATGAGGACATCTCAGAGGTTACCTGTGGTCATGTGAAACTTCTTGAGAGCAGTTGCAAGTGAGATGTATCCCCAAGGGAGTCTCACCTCGACAACCACTCTCTAGGTAAGCACATCTTTTCAGAAGGGAGGATCATCCTAGATGACCTGAACACAGATTTGAGTTAAATAGTGTCTGTTCTGCCCACAAATCAATGCAAGCTTTTGGAGCTGTGGGATGAACTTGGAGTCCCTCACAAGCCAAAGAAGCAAGTGTTTGGCACACCCTTAGTGATAATTGGCATAGAAGTGGATTCTAACAAGATGAAGATGACCTTACCTAAGGATGCAAAGAATGATCTCATCGCCAAAATGAAACATTTTGCGGAATCCCCAAAAGGAAAATCAAAATATTTCACCAAAAGAGATTGGCAAAGGCTCACAGGCTGGGTAAACTGGGGGCTGAACATATTTCTGCTTCTCACCCCATGCCTCGCAAACATTTACGCAAAATTGAATGCTGTCAGGGACTGTCCCCATGCCCGAATTTGGTCGAACAAAGCCATAAGAGCTGACTTACTATGGAGTATAGCACACATGGAACAATCAAATGGAACATGAATTTTAAAGTCAATGGCATGAAATGAGGTTGAGGCAGACTTCATCATTGAGTCAGATGCCTGCTTCACGGGGTTAGCTTTCTGGTACCCACACACTTGTTGGGCCTTCTATGCTCCTGCACCCTTGGAAGTGCCCCAGGACCTGATATTCTTCTTAGAGGCTCTTACAGTGGCATCAGCCTTCTCCTTTATAGTTGCTTCAGCACGCCATCCCCTCAAAATAATTATCTACATCAACAACTCAAATATGGTTGCAATGTTTAACTCTATGCACACACTACCTAGGTACAACAAACTTCTTAAACACGTGGTTGACTACATAATTGAGGGTGACCATGATCTCAAGGTCCGCTTTATTCCTGGGGAGCAAAATCACATCACAGACCTGGTCTCTCGACATAAATTTGCTGAAGCACATCATATGTTTCCTTCACTCAAGATTGAGTCTTTTCAACCCCCTTAAGTTCTGCTGGGGGCAAAGCAAAAATGATCCCATCAGCTGTCAAATCCAGGCAGCCGACAAGGGTTGCCTGGTTGCATGAGAGACTCGTTAGAGAATGGTCTCTTGCACTTGGTATGTTTATTGATGGAAGCACTTACATCTCTTATTGTTCAGCATTGAACTCCTACCTAAACTTCATCTGATTACACAATATAGACATTGAACTGACACAAGACACTTTATCTTTTTATGTGGTATATATATCACACCACATTGAACCAAGATCAGTTCGTACCTACCTTGCCAGAATCTGCAATCAGCTCAAAGTCTACTACCCACACATGCATGAAATTAAGAACTCAAGTTTGATCAAGGATACTCTCAGAGAATGTATGCGGATGAAGTCATCTCCAATTAACAGGAAGTTACCATTATCACGAGACGATCTACTGCACATCGTAAACTCTGTTCACCCAACAACCGACCACGACGACCTACTTTTTACAACTCTCATTCTTACTGGCTTCTACGGATTGCTCCGGTTAAGAGAGCTCTGCCTGCCTGACAGTGAAAATATTAGGAATGATCAGAAAACGATAAAATACTTGTTTGTTGATGATGCCAACTGTGGTTGGATGCGCTGGATGTATACACAGTACAACGCCGTCTCTAGTGCTTGGCGTTTGTAGTTTTGAGGAGTCCTGACAGGGTCTCGGTGTGCTCAAGCAGAGGTGGTAGGAAGATGCGCTAGATTACAGCGTCTTGGGTGCTACCTAGTAGGTAGTAAGCGTCTTAGTTTAAGCAGTGATATAGAAGAAAAACAAGGAGCGCAGCGTAATGTGCCCATAGGTGGCACCATAAGCGAGGAAGACAATATAGACGAGGCTAGCATCTGCCTTAGTGATGAAGTCAGGCAAAGCTAACGCAGTTTGAACACTAAGAGTAACTTGGGACTCAAGAGGGTATGATTCGTTGTTATTTACATGTAATGTAGCTATCTTATATACTATGTGCTACTGTGTTTGCCAAGGTAGAAAGTCTATCTGCAGCGCTACCTCCTAGCACCTCTCCTCGTGGTTCCCTCTAACGGTGACCTGTCAACGGCAACCTTTTGCACATGCTTGACAGCAATTAACGGCATTATGACCCACAGCGACCAACAGCAACTCTATATTGACTTAGAATTTATATAGGTCTGCTCACTTTTATTATAACTCCAATTGGTCAGGCGGTTCCGGAGTATGGTCGGAAAATCCTCGACAGACACCGTGAGTGCTAATGTCAGCGCTACTCATTGTACTAGTTCCTGACAAGTCTAGCCATTGGGTATAAGTATATCCTGTGTCGTCGTTATTGATCCCTTTAGACTTCTGATTGAAGTGCGTCGACGAATGGCAGCGACTACTACTGACTCCTTCTGGAAGTGATCAGGGTTTAGTTAGAGTCCCTTCCTGCCGTCGTGTTAACGCTATACATTCTGAGCCTCCTTTATCCTTGGTATAAGTGAATGGGGTGTACTGAAGGCCTGGTAACTGGTGACTAGCGCTATACATTCTGAGCCTCCTTTATCCTTGGTATAAGTGAATGGGGTGTACTGAAGGCCTGGTAACTGGTGACTAGGATAAATGGATAAGTCCTGTAATAGAGTGACAGAGCTAGGGCTGCTCTGTACTCAAGCTGGTCACTAGAGTCTCCAGTGTGTCAAGTGTCGGTTGGCCTATAATGTCCCTTGATGCGCTCAGCCCGAGTAGAAGCCTATCATCTCCCCCCAACTGAAAAATTGACTGTCCTCAGTCAAACACCGTCATTAATTTGACTGCGCTACGGTCTATATGATGCCGCCAGCGCCTTATAAAATAGTTTCCAGCAATTTTCCCCTTCATGTTTTTCATCCCATCCTGTTCAGCATGTCTACTTTTGATTCTTCTGCCCTTCGTAATTTCCTGGCTAAGGCCTCTTATTTATTTGATCGTGCTGATGACACCCAAAGTTTGGTCAGTAACAAATATAGCAATAGTGTTACCGTACCAAAAACTTGCATTGGGCACGCTAAAAGTGGTGTGGAGAGTTCCGGGCAGGTCCCAGAGAACACGCCTATGAAAATAAAGTAAAGTCGGAAAAAGGTTGGCAAGTGTCAAGCACTAAGGCAAAAGCGCTTAGGAAAAAGCGGTAAGTGAACATGGCAATGTAAGTGGCAAGAACACCGTAAGCTTAGCGAAGTCTAAGCAACGTTAATGCCTGCTGTAGCTGCAAGGCACGAGTGTGTTGAGTGTCAGCGAGAGTCTGCAACTGCCGATAACTTTGACGTTGCCGACCATAAATGAGATTTGGACCGTAAGGTAGACTGGAGTAAGGGGAGCAGGAAACTCTGTTCTTTGTTTTTTATGTACAAGTCGGTAAGTACTTTTTATACTACAAGGAGTTCACCATCGCCAGTGACTAACCATTGCCAAGGTGCGGTAAACTAGAAAATTTTATAGGGGTAGCTCCAACGGTTTCAGATCCCTACCATCTATTCAAAAACCTTAGCGATGCCAGGCAGCAGATCGCGATGCTAAATCATCAATCCATCACCCTTCTGTCTGTCCAAAATGCTTCGCTATGTCAGGTGCCAGATTGAGGCGCTAAGCGGTGTCAGACGCCAAGGTCAAACACCAAGCTGTCCGTCAGCTTTTGATAGATCGTCAGTCCTCTTTCCAAGCGCTGTTGTCAGTGACTGATGCCATCTGTCAGTTGTCATTCTTGCTGCCATTGGTGCTATCATTGATCAGATCTGCTTCTTGCCATATGCGGCCATCAAATATTGCCAAAATTGGTTAATTAGCACGCACTAAGGTATCCCGAGCCAGTGCCTCGTTGCCGTAGCCTGCCGTTGATGCGCTGATCCTGTATGGGGTCCTATCAGCGCCAAGTCTGTTGGTCCTGCCAATGTGCCACAAACCATCCCTGGAATCATGCAGCTATATCAGTGGTGGCTCGTGGTCTGCAGCTCCAACAGTTCCTGGGTGCGGGGCGTTGAGGTTTGCGAGTGGTGCATGGCTTGGTACCGCAAATATGAAGGTGCCGATTGGTTGCAGCCGTTCGTGGACTTGTTCATAAGTTTTAGGTTTGATTTTGGGTTTGTGGCGCTAAGGTTCAATGCCAATGCCAGGCTCCTTCTCTGTCCAACGAGATCGACGCCCTGTTGGCTAGTACTGAGGTTAGCGAAGTAAGTCTCTCCTCTTTTCCCCACGCCTCCAAAGTTGACTTTGAGTAGTCGGTTGCTATGTCGCCTACCATTGCCAGTCTTTCTAGTGCTTTGTCGGCCTCTACCATCCCTTCTGCTGCTGCCTTTCCTCTGGCTCCTCCCTCTTCTGCTTCTGTCCAGCCTCCTCCTGTCCTTGGTAGTCCTTTTTGTGGTAGTGCTTCTTCCGCTCGTACGGCGCCTCCTCATTTGGCCATCAAACGAATTGCCGTTTCCTCCAGTGAGCCTTGGCCTGGACCCACCCATACTATTTCTTGTCTCTTCCCCTGTAACTTTGCTGTTGTTATTGAACGCGCACCTCCTGCATGCGCTAGCCCTCCTAAACGTACCGTGCATCCCTTGCTTTCATGCTTCTAATCTTTTGCTCACTGTGCTCCCAGGTCAATCTCCCTGCTCGCATTGCCCCTTTTTATGTTGTAAGTGTTTCCTTTTAAGATCGCTAGACTTTAGCACCTGATCGTGCCCTTCTTAGGTGCCCAACCAAACTATGTTTACCAACGCGGAGCTTTGTGACTTGTTACGCCTTTGCCGCAACACTACCGTTATTGATACCGGCCTTCCAGCTGGTGTCCAAGTACTCGGCGCTAAGAAGAAGGTTACAGTTGTGCCCGTGGAGCGTCATGCTTTTAGGGCAAAGATTGGCACAGTAAGTAGTTGTTCGTCCCTGATAGATTGATGACGTCGCTAACTTCTTTCTTAGTGTGATAAATGTTGGTCTGAGAACAATCCTGAGGGCTGCTGGTTTCCTACCGCCTCTCTTCCCTGTTACCGATGCGATGCGCTAAAACGTGGTTGTGCCTTCAATGGGATTTGTACTCGTGAATGCGGTAGGGATGCTATCATGCAGCGGAATTTCAAGCGCACCGTCCTAGTTTGTAACGCCCAGGCCTTTGTGCTACAGCAACGCAATTTAGCAGCCATTTACCAGCCCACTGTGATTAGCGCTGCCAGCCTGGCGCTTCCCATTACTCAGGATGGCACCACCGTGACGGCCCCCTTCACCCGCTCTTCCCGTCATCCTATTCCCTTGAAGCGTAAGCCTATTGTTGCCTCTCCTAGCAAGAGTCCCAGTAAGCGCTAGGAGCTAGCGCCTGCTACTCCCATGGTATTGTCTTCCACTGAGCCGTCTACTGATAAAGGGGAGGATACTGAGAGAGACACTGAGGGCGAGGATGATGATGAGGCTGAGCCTGTAGTTGATACTGACGCGCTGTTGGCGGTACATGCCCTTCTGCTTTGCCTTACTCCCCCTATTGCCGCTAACCCTTATCAGAGCAGCCCTAGTGGTAACTGGTGCGTAGTCCTTGTGTTTTACTTTTAGTTGCGCTAACTTCTTCTTTACCAGGTCCCCTACTCCTTTGCTTTCCATTGTCATGGATATCCCCCCTGTCGAAGATGTCGTGATGTCTGTCGCCAGCGCTACCCCTGCTCCTGAGGCTGCGGTGGCTAGCGCCTTCCCCATCGCTCTTCCTATTACCCTGTCTCTTACTCCTCCTCGCAGCCTTTCTTCCTTCCCCAGTACTTGCGAGTCCTCTACTGTGCCTGAGTCCAAAGGAACTTTAGTGGCTCAGGGCGAGCGCCATCGCCATTGGAGGTACTTGTCCTCTTATGACGTTCACCTTTCCTCCGTCCAGACTATGTCCCCAGGCGACAAGCGCCATGAATAGACTCCTTGTGCTCCTGTAACCGTTTGAGTAAGTCTGCGCTTATTAGCCTCTTCTCTCCTTCTCTGATCGCCACTAAGTTCGATCCCTTCTGGACTCCTCCTCCCACTATGTGTGTTTCCGGCAATGCCTACCCTTGGCTCGGGGACGAGTTCTCTTATCCCATTATCCCCCTTTGGCCTGCCACCAATCTCTGCCAACAACTCTGCTATATCGAGGACGTGACTGATGCTGTTGGGAACGAACTCGCCATGCTGTGTCCTTATGTTTCTACCTTAGCATGCCATGAGCTCCTCCTCCTCAAGCTTCACGATGACATCACTGATGCGCTCGAGTGGCAAGCGAGTAACGCCATTCAGGACAGGGACTTGCTTCCTTTGGATGACCCCACTCCTTTCAAGTCTGATGCGTAGTTGCTGGCCCATAGCGCCCCGTTCCTTTTCTTGGACCTTTAATTGTGTAAGCGGTTGATATGTAGTTTTTGATGTAGCCTTGTATCCAAATAAACACTCCCCCCTTTCCTGTTGTAGCGTAGTCCGCTATGTGGCGTTGGCCACATAGCTTTACTTACTGTAGAGTAGTCTATATTATATTATATTTATTATAATATAATATTAGTTTACATTATTATAAATAGTTTTACCAGCTGCTTACAAAGCAGCTTAATTTTGTTGTATACTACATTGTCAATAGACCGGTCTGGTCTGATTCAGTGTGGTGTGCACACAGAGCTCTATAAACTTTGTAACTTGGTTACATTTTTTTGAATCTGCCAGCTAGGATCTATTGCCTAGCATCTGATGTCAGTCGCTGAGTTCGTTGACAGAACTCTATCAGCTTCTCGAGCTTCTTGCACAGCCACACCGTGCAAATTTCAAACAGGGGATCTGAGTTCGTTGACAGAACTCTATCAGCTTCTCGAGCTTCTTGCACAGCCACACCGTGCAAATTTCAAACAGGGGATTGATGAGTATTGACAGAACTCTATCAGCTTCTCGAGCTTCTTGCACAGCCACACCGTGCAAATTTCAAACAGGGGATTGATGAGTAATCCCATACAGTGGCTCAAAAAACTGTCCCAATGTTTCATACTTTTTGAAAGATGACATTGGCATGAAGGATGGGAAGTACATAAAATCCTGATTAAATCATGTAAAATACTATGGCATCGTAGCTACAAATTGAATCTAAGTTTATGTAATCAAGATCAAAACTGATGGAGCAATAGCCATTTTAAAATATTCACTCATTGGGACAGTTTTTTGAGCATCTCTAATTTTAGTATCTAGTACTTTGTATGTCCTCTATTTGCTTTGATAACTGCTTGAATCCTTCTAGGCATGCTTTCTATTAGTCTTTGGCATACCTCTGGTGGTATTTCATCCCACTCCTTTGCAACCCTCTCCCATAATTCATGCACACCATAAGGAGGTGTTTCATACTGCCTAAGTTGCTCTTTGAGGTACTCCTAGAGATGTTCAATAGGGTTGAGATCAGGGGATTGGGCTGGCCACCAAAGGACATTAAAGTTGCTGTCCTCAAACCACTTGTCAGCCCTCTTGGAGTTGTGTTTGGAGTTATTGTCCTGTTGAAAGTAGTGGGCACCCTCCTCCATCTCCAACTTTTCAAAATTCTCCTTTGCTCCATCATCTAAAATTTCAGAGCACTGCTCTGCATTCATGATCCCCACCACCTCTACAAGCTTTTCTACCTCATTCCAACTCATACAGCCCCATACCATGAGATTATTCCCTCCTCCATGCTTCACAGTAGGTGTAGTTGTTCAGTCTGAAATGTCTTCTTCTTGTAGCTTCCACACATACTGCTTCCCATCTGACCCAATCCTGTTAATCTTTGTCTCATCTGTCCACAACACCCTTTTCCAGTCCTCTATAGTCCAGTTCTGATGCTTCTGAGCCCATTTAAGCTGTAGTTGTCAATGTTTAGCTTTGAGCATAGGAACTTTTCTCTTGGTAGCAGACCAATACCCCTCCTCCTTCAACACATTCCAGACAGTCTTGGAAGAGACAGGGTTGAAAATGATGTTGTTGATAAAATTAGTGGCCTGGACAGCTGTATCAAGTCTTCCAGTTGAGATTTGTCGAATAATAGCCTGTTTATCACATGGAGTAAGCTTAGCAGGACGGCCTCCAGGATGGTTTTCCTTGTCCATCTCCAACTCTCTACTAGTCCTCCCAGTAGTAGACTTCCCTAAACCAGTTTGAGCCCCAATCTGACCAGAGAATACCCTTAAGCAAGAAGAGAAGCAACAGTAGAGTGTTGTGCAAAAGGAATAGGTTTCATGATAGTGGTTGAAGGTCAAGATGTGGTTCAACCAGCTTGAACTACTCCCAAATATATCTAAACATGGTCACATGACTTTGTTTATATTCCCACATGCAACCTACTCTTTATTTCTGAGTAAAATAGGGATAAACCTGAAAAATTAGAGATGCTCAAAAAACTGTCCCAATGAGTGAATATTTTAAAATGGCTATTGCTCCATCGGTTTTGATCTTGATTACATAAACCTACATTCATTTTGTAGCTACGATGCCATAGTATTTTACATGATTTAATCAGGATTTTACATACTTCCCATCCTTCATGCCAATGTCATCTTTCAAAAAGTATGAAACATTGGGACAGTTTTTTGAGCCACTGTACCTGCAGTGCCCACTGACGGTGGGCGAAATGCCCATGACCTATGGGGAGACCCAGCAGACACCCAGGACGCGTCAGCGTCCAATGTGGGTCAGGTAAGACCCAAGGCTCAAGACCGAGGTCAGAGTACCGACCTAGCCAGGAATGAGAGCGAGGCCCGGAGAGCTGAAAGCTCACAGCAGGACGGTCCGCAACGTCTCCAGGACAAGATGCCCGGGGGATTAACGCCCCCAGTTACGCAGCTGCCAGAAGGACCACGACGGTCTAGCCGATTGGCTTCCAAAGGACCCCCGGAGGACGGCCAACAGTCAACCAGCGCCTATGGCACCCCAGGAGACGCCGAGTCGTCAGTACGGACTGGGAGAGCCCTCCCTGCAAGCCGGAGTAGTGGGACCAGGTGGTCCACCATGGGCTCAATGCCTTTTAAAATGGTGGAAGCCCACATAGAGGAGGTATTGGAGGAGGCTGCAAGGCCTGAAGTATCCCGCACGGAAAACCGATTTCCATGCACACCAGCAGTGGAGGAAGCTCCGGAGGTTGTAGAGCTTCCAGAGGAGGTGATGGAGTTGTCAAGTGACGACGACGCCGGAGCAGAGGAGCAGCGGCTGAAAACTGCGTACACCGTGCGCTTGCGGGTGTTCTGGGACTTGCACCCAGAGGTGATGAAATACACCACCCAAGCGCGACTCGAGCGCTACGTGTCAGCCCATATAGTAGCACTTAGGCGACAAGGGCACGAAGTGCCCAATGTATTCAGTACAAAATATACTGATTTAATGGTGAGAGTGCTCACTATGGAGCTGCAAATGTATGTGCAGCGTAAGGCCACACGGCAATCGGGGGTCTCGACCCCCTGGAGCCACACGTCCAAGGAATGCTCGGCACGACGCAATCAAGACGTCGGAATCGAGCTAGTGGAGGCACTAGCACGGGTGCAAGAAGTGCCTGAAGTAAGACCGGTGAGTACTTTTTATACTCCAGCAGGACAAGGGTGGCGTGAGGAGCCCCCACACATGCGTAACCATGACCGTAGGACAGATATGTCAGGTCCGGATGGGCACGATAGTACCGTGCTCAAGGTGGAGAGCGAGGCATCTGTGATGCCACACATGCCCATGGCCGACACGTTGAGCGACAGAGTCGTGTATCAACGTATGCGCAATGGCGACCTCAGGACTAAGGGACAGTCCCTTATTGACAATCAGGGCATCATATTTGAGGGCACTAAGCCCATTGATGAGATGCGTCGTCAATTCGTCACACAGGGTCAGAAGAATCAAGCTTCTCCAGTTCCAGGGCGGCACAACGATCATGATCGAGGAGACTTCCTCGATCGAGATGGCGCCATGAGATGTGATGTCCCTGGTAACGGCCGGGATGACAGCCCTAGGTTGATTCCTCAAGACGAGGGCAATTATGCCCACAGTCAAGGAGGCTCGGGACGTCCTCCGCAGGGTGGACGAGGGAAGTCACTTCCCCATGCCGCTGATTTGGCGACTAGATCCCCGGGTCAGCGGGAGGCCATTCGAATGCATCGTGAAGCCATGCACAATTGCCTGCATCGAGTAGTCGATGATGCCCTGGGTGTAACCTTACGGTTACCAGATGGAGTGAAGCTGCATAAAGCAGACAGTAGGCACATTCGTGCCTATACAGGCGCGTCCAAGTTCAGCGACCTGGAAGATTGGGCGATGGATGTATGCACCCATCTCGCCATGTGCTTATATGGAGGCGACTGTATGGAACGAGAACGAATCTTTGTTCTTCCTGAGTTCTTAGTCAGAGAGGCCATGGGATGGTTTTGACGGGCAGTACTGCATGTCAACCGTGTCCAATATGACTGGACATTTAAAGGAGTCCTTACAGGACTGTACAATCGATTCGTACACCCCTCAACGCTCCAGGATGCAAGGCGGGACTTCCAGTCCGCCAAGTACACCGAGAAGTTGGGAGTGCAAGGGTTCTATGATACCCTTAATGACCATGCCCAGAACATGGCAGTATACCCAGATGGGTATACAATGCTCGAAACGTTCTTGGATGGCATTCCAGCAGACATGCGCCGCTATTTGATACGTGAGGACGGATTGTCCCCAGAAGTCAACAATGTAGAAGAGTTTGTGGCATATGCCATCAGGTATGAGCAGTCTCTGAAGACTGCTAACCACTACGAGCATCGGAGTGGACACAAAGGAGGACCCAGGCGACTACCGCCTGGTGGGACACCCTCACGGGATCAGCATGTGGGGACCTTCCTGGCCAAAAAGACTGATTTGGACCGTGACTGCAACACGCGGTTTGTTGTATGCAGAACTCCTGCAGTGAACCGAGAGCAGAGCCGCCCACGCCCAGATCGGGCGCCGGACAGAGAACGTTGATGACGCCAACTGTGGTTGGGTGCGCTGGACGTATATGCAGTACAACGCCGTCTCCAGCGCTTAGCGTGCGTAGTTGTGAGGAGTCCTGACAGGGTCCCGGTGTGCTCGAGTGGAGGTAGTAAAACGATGCGCTAGATTATAGCGCTTCGGGGGCTACCTGGCAGACGGTAAGCGTCGTAGTTTAGGCAAAGATATTGGAGAAAAGACGAGTAGCGCAGCGTATTGTGCCCGTAGGTGGCACCGTAAACGATGAAGACGAGATAGACAAAGCTAGCGCCCGACTTAGTGACGAAGTCAAAGGAAGCTAGCGCGAGTTGAATGCTAAGTGTAACTGTGTGTTCGAGGGGTTACGATTCGTTGTTATATACATGTAAAGTAGCTATTTTATATACTATGCACTACCGTGTTTGTCCAGATACAAGTCCACCTGCGGCGCTACCTCCTAGCGCCTCTCCTCATGGTTTCCTCTAACGGCAACCTGTCAATGGCAACCTTTTGCACATGGATGACGGCGACCAACGGCGTTCTGACCCATGGCGACCAGCGGCGACTCTATATTGGCTTAGAATTGCATGAGTCTGCTCACTTTTATTCTAACTCCAATTGGCCAGGCTGTTTCGGGGTATGGTCGGAAAATCCTCGACAGACGCCATGAGCGCTAGTGTCAGCGCTACTCATTGTATTAGTTCCTGACAGGTCCAGATGTCGGATTTAAGTATATCCAGTGCCGCCGTCATTGATCCTTTTAGACTTCTGATTGAAGTGCCTCGTCAAATGGCAGCGCCTGTTGCTGACTCTTTCTGGAAGTGATCGGGGTTTAGTTAGAGTCCTCTCCCGCCGTCGTGTTAGCGCTATATGTTATGGGCCTCCTTTGTCCTTGGGATAGGTGAATGGAGTGTGCTGAAAGCTGGGTAGCTAGTGGTTAGGATAAATGTCTAGATCCTGTAGTCAGTTGCCAGAGCTAGAGCTGCTCTATATTCCCAACTGGTCGCTAGAGCCTTCAGTACGTCAAGTGTTGGTTGGCCTATAATGTCCCTTGATGCGCTCAGTCCGAGTAGAAGCCTATCAACGTCCTAAACCAAGGCTGGACTTCAAACCGGCCAACCCACCAGGTCAGACGGGGATTTGTTTCGCGTGTGGCCAACCAGGCCACTACGCTACCAACTGCCCTGCAAAGCCAGGAGCCCCAAGGAAGGGGTATACACCCCGCACCCACCTTCGAGCTGCACATACTGCAGCCGTGAGTGAGTCCATTTTAACTCTTTTCAGAACCAAGGGCACCCAGCAAATGAAAACAGATACAAGAGATGTGGGAGTGACAGAGATGTTTCTGCCGAGTCTGAGGCAGAGCACCCCACAAACGACCAGGAGCCCCCAGAGGAGGCATCGGGCGCCAAGCCCGAGAGTGTGGTCGTGGAGGGGGAGGAGTACATCACAGTTGACGTATATGACAACGTCTACGACAATGAGTACTACAGTCGCGACAGCGACTCCGAGTGCCTAGTGGCGATGATGGATTGGCCGTCCACAAATGATCCCAAACAGAATAACGTGGTTCGGATGAAGAAGGTGACTCTTCGTCGTGCAGAGGGCACTTTGCAGCGCCCTACATTGAAACAAGCAGACAAGGAGTGCCTGGTATTGTATGTGGACGTAGACAGCCACAAGGCATGGACCCTATGGGACTCTGGGAGTACTACATCGGGCATAACGCCCCAGTTCGCCCATGTGTACGGAATATCCGTGCAGGAGTTGGATACGCCATTGGCGTTACAGCTGGGCACCGTAGGGAGCCGAGCCATGGTGCAGTATGGGACAAATGTGAATGTCCAAATGCCGGGCTCACATAGCCAGGAATACATGGATGTAGCGAACTTTGATCGCTACAATATGATACTGGGAATGCCATTCATGCGGCGTAACAAAGTCATATTAGACTTTGACCATTGTCAGGTGCTAGTGAATGGGAAAGTGATCCCAGCCGAGCGAGCTACAGCAGACGACACTGATAATCGTCTGCGATGTCATCACACTACGGAGAAACGCAAGGACTCTCCATGACTGGGCCGGCGCAGAGTGCCGGCCGTGGAGGATGTGGAGGAAGAAGTGCAGGCTATGCCTGGACTGAGCACAGACCACAACGTGGTAATGATGAGTGAGGAGGAGTATCAAGCCTCCAAGAGAAGCAACGAGCCAATAATCGCTCCTGATGTTCAAGGCACAAAGCCTCCAGACAAGCGCCATCGAAAGGCGAGACAACGGGAGGACTCAGTGGATGTATGTCCACCTACGTCCTCACGAGTCAAGTTGGAAGACTTGAGAGACAGCATCCGAGAGGCGGAAGCCTTAGGAGAGGGGGACACACGGTCCCTATGGGAGCGACCAGCCCCCTTGCCGGAGTATGACTGGGCATACGACCCCCGAATGCCGCAAAAGTGGAACGAGCTGGTGGCAGCCACGTGTGCGTGAAATGCACACCAGAGACGGATGATTGTCAACCCAGCGTATCGCCAGCCAGCCTCAGACAAGGTGTCCGTAGCGTACTCACTTGTACGTGAGGGGAAAAGCCTCGTGGCTTATAAGGCAGCGGCAGCGGGTGCTCCGCTGAGACTACATATACCCAATGACAGTGTCAATCGGGTGCTTGCAATGCGCGAGCAGTATGCACCGCCACCTTGGCCACCCTCAGAGACAGTGGAAGTACTTTTCCCGGTACGTATGAAGGGGAAGCAGAAGGCGACAAGCCTTCGTGAGGAAGATATTCCTTGGTTGCGTCAGCAATGGCAAGAAGAATTTGCCGACATGGTCAGAAGGCGACAAGCCTTCGTGAGGAAGATATTCCTTGGTTGCGTCAGCAATGGCAAGAAGAATTTGCCGACATGGTCAACGGGACCAAGGAGGAGCTGAGGAAGATATTCCTTGGTTGCGTCAGCAATGGCAAGAAGAATTTGCCGACATGGTCAACGGGACCAAGGAGGAGCTTCCACCATGGTGGGAGGTGAACCATGAGATCAATCTCATAGACGAGAGCAAGCAGTATAAGTACCACTTGCCACGCTGCCCACACGCCCTCCAGGAGCAACTACGCGATAAGACTAATTGCTATTTGAATGCTCAATGGTGGTCCCCATGCACCACCGCTCAAGCTGCACCATTATTGTGCATCCCGAAGAAGGATGGAACCCTTCGAACAGCTCTTGATGCACGTCAGTGCAATGACAACACCATAAAGGATGTAACTCCTTTACCAGATCAGGAGGTGATCCAGGAAGACGTGGCTCGGGCGAAGTATCGCTCGAGGATTGACCTTACTGACGCTTACGAGCAGGTGCGCATTCGCACCAAGGACATACCCAAGACCGTATTTGCATCGATCATGGGCACATTCACAAGCAATATAATGCAGATTGGAGACTGTAATGCTCCAGCAACTTTCCAGAGGCTAATGACCTCGATCTTCCGAGACGTAATAGGACGTTTTATGCACATCTACTTAGATGACATATTCATCTACTCAGATTCTATGGAGGAGCATGAGCAGCACCTCAGAGTTGTATTTGAACGACTGCACAAGTACAAGTTGTACTTGAAGTGGAAGAAATGTGAGCTCTACGCTCAGAGTATAGACTGCCTAGAGCATGTCATTGATGAGCGGGGTATCCACCCCGATCAGGACAAGCTCGATTGCATTCGGGAGTGGCGAACGCCCTGAAACTACAATGACATCCAACGGTTCGTTGATCTTGTCAACTACATATCGAGCTTCTTGCCCGATGTCACAGCCTATACTGGGCCACTTATGGCCATGACGCAGAACAGGTCACCATTCAATTGGAGGCCGTTGCACCAGCGGTGCTTCGAGATGGTCAAACAGATCTGTACAAAGACTCCGGTGATTCGACCAATCGACCCTAGACAGGATGAGCCAATATGGCTCATTTGTGACGCGTCCAAGACAGGCGTCGGAGCCATGTATGGTCAGGGAAGCAGCTGGCAGACGTGCCGCCCAGCAGGGTTCATGTCGAAGAAGTTCACAATGGCCCAGCAAAACTATGCGGTGCATGAGCTGGAGACTCTTGCCATACTCGAGGCCCTCCTCAAATGGGAGGATAAGCTGATGGGATATCCCATCCACATCATAATGGACCACAAGGCCCTTGAGTTCTTCAAAACTCAGGTGAACTTGTCGCTGCGTCAGCGACGGTGGATAGACTACATGTCGAGATATCAGTTTGACATCACCTATGTTAAAGGTGAACTCAACAAAGTAGCAGACTGCTTGTCACGCTACTTTGAGAGTGATGTAGTTGGGGAGGCTCACGAGCCTCATGAATATGTGCAGGCAGACTGCCGCATAGACCCTGATGGAGAGGATTTACCTCTCCACCGATACCAGGAGCTCAGGGAGCATGTACTGGATGTACGCGCTATGCGTGACGATGAACGGAGGCGAAGCACTCGCCTCAGGGAGCAGCGTGAAGAGCGGGATGTAGCCGCCCAGTTGCTCAAGGAGCATGAAGCTGTGGACCCGGCGTCTACTGGGGAGCACGAGCACCCCAATATACCTGTTACGCTTGCGGAGATGCTCGAAGGCGAATTGCCTTCATCCCAGCCCCCTAGCCTGGTCAACGACGACTTCCAGAAGGAAGTGGTGCAGGACTATGGCGATGATTCTCTCTTTGCCGAGATACTCGCCAATCCTGACGACCATCCTCGGTTCAGGCATGAGCCTGGTGGACTGATCACAACGGAGAACTGTCAAGGGGTGGCAGTGGTATGCTTCCCCCGTACGCGAACCATTATTATGCGGGTCTTGGACCAGGCCCATGCACTGGTGGGGCACTTTGGTGCCGCCCGGACGTTGGGCTACATCCGAAGATGGTATTGGTGGCCACGTTGATAGGACCCCATACAGGATCAGCACATCAACGGCAGGCTACGGCAACATGGCACAGGCTCAAAATACCTTAGCGCGCACTAATTAACCAAGTTTGGCGATATTTGACGGCCGCGCACGGCAAGAAGCAGATCCGATCAGTGATAGCGCCGACGGCAGCAAGAATGACAACTGACAGATGGCATCAGTCACTGACGACGGCGCTTAGGGAGAAGCCTGATGATCTATCAAAAACTGACGGACAGCTTGGCATTTGACCTTGGCGTCTGACACCGCTTAGCGTCTCGATTTGGCGCCTGACATCGCTTAGGTGCTCTGACGGACAGAAGGGTGATGGAGTGATGGTTTAGCTTCGCGATCTGTCGCCTGGCGTCGCTAAGGCTCTTGAATGGACGGTAGGGATCTGAAACTGTTGGAGCTACCCCTATGAAATTTTCCAGTTTACCGCACTTTGGCGATGGTTGGTCACTGGCGACGGTGAACTCCTTGTAGTATATATAGTACTTACCGACTTGTACATAGAAAATTGAACAATAGACCAGAGTTCACTGCTTCCCTTACTTCAGTCTCCCTTACGCTCAAGAGCTCATTTATGGTCGGCAACGTCGAACTCATCGGCAGTTACAGACGCTCGCCAACACTCGACACACTCGTGCCTTGCAACTACGGCAGGCATTATCCGTCGAACTCATCGGCAGTTACAGACGCTCGCCAACACTCGACACACTCGTGCCTTGCAACTACGGCAGGCATTATCAACGCTTAGACTTCGCTAAGCGCGCTTTACCTTAGCGCTTGACACTTGCCGACCGCGTTACCGACTTTTACCCATTTCATAGGCGCGTTCTCTGGGACCTGCCCGGGACTCCTCACATTACTTTTAGCGCGCCCAACGCAAACTCTTGGTACGGTAACACTATTGTTACATTTGTTACTGACCAAACTTTGGGCGTCATCAAATTGGAGCCCACCGCGAGGGATCTCTAGGGCAGAATTCTGCCAGAAACCCGTCTCCAACGTAGGCGCTGCCTGCTAGACCAGTCGGCAGAAGGCATAGCTCCTTCCCACCCATCAACTCCACAACCACCTGGTGCCTTACCGGGTCTCTCTCTTGCACAGGAACTACAGAACGCCACTGTAGACGCATTTCCTGATCTCTTCCCGCATTCCCTCGATTATAGCGCCGACGACCCCTTAGCGTCGCCCTTTACCGTACCGCAACCAATCACCCCAATTACTCCGCTAACGCCTCTTTCTCAACTCATTTCGCTTACCCCGTCGCCAATCTCTAGAACCCCTTCCCCACTACCGCTAACCAAACTCGCTAACACAGTCGCTATGGAACAACAAGTTCAGCGCATGCCACCACGTAACCACTTCTCGGCACCAAAATGGGACGAGTCCAAGCCACAGGAGCTCTCCCAGTATTTCAAGGAGTTGGAGTATTTATTCAGAGATTGTAACATTACCGACCATACACAGATGAAGGAGTACGCGGCAAGATACGTATCATATGACACGGCAGAGACATGGACAGGTTTGACCGAGTTTGCCGCCTTTGTTCCTGCCGCCCCACCTGTTCCAGCCCAAGGCGCTTCATATGAGAACTGAAAGACGGCAGTGATCCAGTTGTACCCTGGCGCAGAGGAGGCTACCCGATACTCAGTAAACGAGCTGCAGAAACTAGTACAGGAATCATTCGACAGTGGCACATCGTCCTTGGTGCATTCTCCACGTATTACCGCGAATTTCAAAAGATCGCTAGGTGGTTAGTACAGAACGGCAAGCTATACATTAACGAGGAACGTCGCCTATTCCAACAAGGCATCCCGACTTCGCTTTGGACTCGCATTGCTCGTCGCCTAGAGATAGTTCACCAGGCTCATCACCCAGACGAGCCCTATAACGTTGCCGACGTCTTTGAAGCCGGTAAATGGGTTCTCAAGGGAACGGACACTGGCGTTGGACTGCAGCGCGCTAGGACGAGCCCACCACCTGAGCGAACTAACGGTATCATTCCCATCCCGCCTCCTGTTGCCGACTTCGTTAAGAAAGAGGAGCTCAATGCTGCAATTACCGCCGCTGTCGCTTCCGCTATGACTCGTATTGAAACCATGATTACCACCAACCTCACTGCTAACCAACCCGCTAACGTACCCGCACCTGGCCCTTGCCACTTCTGTGGGGAAATTGGCCATACCATGACTAGAGGACGCTGCGCGACTTTAGAAAACTATATTTGGCAAGGAAGAATTCGACGGGCTATCGACGGCAAGATAGTGCTCACTACTGGCGCCATCATTCCCAACTACCCAGACAAGAAGTCTTTCCAGGAACAAGTTGATGAATGGCATAGGCGCAACCCAGGACAAATCGTTACCGGCACGCTTTCTGGCAATGCCAACCCCGACCCTGAACAGGCGACCCAACAGCAAATGGTTCACGAGGTCTTACACTTTGACAGCATTGGCGACCATCCCACATTCTCGCGAGAAGAACGTATCGCCAAGCTCCAACAGGAGTTGGATTCGCTTAAGAATCAGGTCTTTGATGGGGTTGAAGTTAAGCAGCCTAAACAACCTCTTAAAGGATACAAGCCAATGCCTCTCGCTAGCAAGCTACCGACTCCTGCTCCTACCGCACCGCCTGCCACTACCCCTGCTACCGCTCCAGAACCATCGTCGTCCGCTACCGCTCCTGAACCGCCCTTGCCGCCTCTCCATCCCTACTCAGGGATTCCTGACCGTTATCACGCACCAGCACAACGAAACTTTGCCGCTCCCGAGAAACGTCCTGAGGGTGGCTACCGACCTACCGCGCCAATATTTGACATAGAGAAATCCAACCACGTCTTTAACTGCATCATGAAAACCAATGTTACCTTATCAGTTGAAGAGCTTTGCAGTATTGCTCCCGACGTCCGCAACCAAGTCAAGACGGCAGTCACTCCTCGACGACCCTTGGCGACGACCGTTGCCGAGGTCGAGGATCTCGACAATGCGCTCCCTGGTTTTTCTGTTACCGTCGATTCGCTGGACGCTGAAGATTCTCCTGCCGACCCTATCGCTAACGCCACCTCTGTGGACCCAGTGGAGACCTATCTTAGGTCAGTGGACCATGGAGAAGACCCCGCAATCCTTACCGTCGCTCAAGAATCGCACGCTATTCGCTCAGTAGCGCTAACAGTAGACAATAAGCACGAGGTAGAGGCAATCGTGGATAGCGGTTCTCAAATTATTTCTATGGCAGCTGAAGTCGCTAACGATCTGGGCCTTATTTACGACCCTACCGTTATACTAAACATGCAGAGTGCTAATGGCACAGTAGACCGATCCCTAGGCCTCACCAAGAATGTGCCGTGCACCCTTGGCGACATCACTTTTTACCTTCAGATACACATTTTGCGATCACCGGCATACGATTTACTTCTCGGCAGACCCTTCGACGTCTTGGCGCAATCAGTCGTCAAGACTGTTACCGACGACGAGACAACTTTAACGATTAGCGACCCCAATTCCGGAATCCAACGAACGGTGCCAACATTCCCTAGGGGACAACGAAAAGGCGCCCGCGCTAAGCCCCCGGAGTTTACTGACCAACACGCCAACGAGCCTCCCCATTCCCTAGGGGACAACGAAAAGGCGCCCGCGCTAAGCCCCCGGAGTTTACTGACCAACACGCCAACGAGCCTCCCCACCGGTGTTTTCACAGACCATCGAGGAGGTGATTGGCGACGATCACGGAGATGTGGCGCTAACGCTGGAATATGACCATTCAACTGGTCTTGTAAATGTTATGTCTACTGCTTTTCTTGACGAAGACGTTTTAACTACTTTACCCGCTACCGACGCAGAGCTTTCCCAGAAAAATCAAAACATTACCGACTCCTCTCTTGCCTACTTGTACCTTACCGCTTCTGAATCGACGCAGAGCTTTCCCAGAAAAATCAAAACATTACCGACTCCTCTCTTGCCTACTTGTACCTTACCGCTTCTGAATCCTTTTAAAATATAGCGTCTACCGATACTTATCTCACTACTCTTCCCGGAGCCTCGTCTCCTGCCGTTCTTGGACTTGCCGCCCCTCAGGCTACAGTTCCCCTTTCCACTTCTGTATATAACCAAGCTAACGCTCCCAAAAGGAAAGGGGTACAAGTTAAAAAGAAATATAAGCCAGTTGCGCTTAAAACAAAACCCGTCGCTACGCACTCTCCCAAGACGTTTAGAATCAAGTTAAAAAGAAATATAAGCCAGTTGCGCTTAAAACAAAACCCGTCGCTACGCACTCTCCCAAGACGTTTAGAATTGAGCGCCAGATTATTGGCGACCCTCTTGCCGACATACCAACCTTATCACCGAATCCGTCACCTTTTCAGCCCACAGGACGTTTTACCACACAACGCCAGCAGCAGTTTGCCAAGCATGATACAGGATTTTTGACCAAAGATGAGTTGAACGTCCTTACCAATCTTGTCGCTAAGCAAGACAAAGCCTTTGCTTGGGAGGACTCGGAACGCGGCAGTCTACATACAGACTTCTTCCTGCCTGTCGTGATCCCGACCATTCCTCACGTGCCGTGGACCGAGCACAACTGACCGTTACCGCCTGGAATTGAAGCCGAGGTCTGCCAAATCATTAGGACCAAGATCAAGGCTGGCGTCTACGAACCCTCCAATAGCTCTTACTGCTCCCGATGGTTTTGCGTCCTCAAAAAGAACGGCAATCTACGCATAGTTCACAGTCTTGAGCCGCTGAATAGAGTTACCATACGACACTCTGGCGTACCGCCTTTTCCTGATCACGTTGCCGAGTCCTTTGCCGGGCACATTTGTGGCGCCACCCTTGACCTCTACGTTGGCTACGACAAATGCCTCATACACCCTTCTTCTCGAGACCTTACCACTTTTCAAACTCCGTTTGGCGCCTTGCGCCTAGTTACCTTGCCAATGGGCTGGACAAACTTAGTCCTTATATTCCATGACGACATCACTTTCATCCTCCAACCCGAGATACCGCATAATGTCCTCAGCTTCATTGATGACGTTGGTGTCAAAGGCTCCAAAGACTGGCGACTCGTAAACGGCTTACCGGCGACCCATCCCGAGAACCCCAACATTTGCTTAGCGCTATGGGAGTTTTTCTTGCTACTCAACCGAGTTCTCCAATGCATGAAGTATAGCGGTGGAACCTTTAGCGGCCACAAACTCCTCTTATGCGCGCCAAGGTTCAAAATACTTGGTCACATCTGCACTCCCGACGGTCGTGTTCCCGACGAGTCTCGCTTAGCACTCCTGGAGCGATGGGGTCCTTGCCGCGACTTATCTGAAGTTCGCGCCTTTCTTGGCACCGTTGGCGTTCTCAGGATATTCGTCAAAAACTTTGCCCATCACGCACATGCCCTTAACCGACTCATCCGCGCCAACAAGCCCTTCGAATTTGGGCCAGACCAGGTCACTGCCCAACGCGACTTAGTAAAAGCCCTACAAGACGCCAAACCCCTAGTCCCCATCGATTATACTTCTGCCAACCCTGTTATCCTGGCGGTGGATACCTCGTACATTGCCGTTGGTTACTTTCTGTGCCAGTGCCTTAGCGACAACCGGAAACAGCAACGCTACAACCGCTTTGGGTCTATTACGCTAAACAACAGAGAGTCTTGCTACAGTCAGCCTAAGCTAGAGCTCTATAGACTCTTCAAAGCCTTCCGATCGCTAAAGATGTATTTGATTGGCGTGCGGAACCTTATTGTTGAAGTCGATGCTAGGTACATCAAAGACATGCTGCAGAATCCCGATATCCAGCTGTCCGCTAGTATGAACCGGTGGGTAGTCGCTATCCTTATATTTCACTTTGAGTTGGTATACGTCAAGAGCTCTTTCCACGGACCAGATGGACTCTCTAGGCGACCACGGCAGCCCGGCGACCCGGCAGTGGATCCACAGGCTGATAGCGCTTTCAAGGACTGGATCGACCGCTTACATGGTTTCGTGCACCTCATACAACAGCCAATCCCCCTACTACGACGGCAACAGCCTGCCAGCATTCTTCTACATCCCATTGTCCCTTACCGCCCCGAGATCTTTAGCGCACCCCTCACATTCTACACGGCAAGCATCCTTGGACAAGACTTGCCTCCAGTAAAAGTCGTACAGGAACCTCATGCGCACCCCTCACATTCTACACGGCAAGCATCCTTGGACAAGACTTGCCTCCAGTAAAAGTCGTACAGGAACCTCATCCGCTAAGAGAAGACAGCAGAAACCTGACCTACGACGCCGTTCCCCGATCCGCCAAGGCAAAGGTGGAAGACAGTCGCTTGTTAATAGTTGAGCAATGGATACAAGACCTTAAGCGACCCCCAGACCTTACCGACAAACAATACGCGACCTTTATCCGTTATGCCACCCACTTCTTCTTTACCGACAACTGCCTTTGGCGACGAAATCGAGATGGCGCTCACAAGCTGATCATCAAGCCAGAAAGTCGCTTACGAGTCCTGCGCGCCATGCATGATGAGCTAGGACATAGAGGTCTGTACGCTACCCGAGCCTCTTTGTTAGAACGATTCTGGTGGCCACACGCTAGCGCCGACATCGCCTGGTACATTAGGACTTGCCACCTCTGCCAAATCCAACAGACACGCCAAGTGCTCATACCGCCAATCGTTGCAACGCCAGCTCCCCTCTTCAGCAAAATCTACGTCAATACCATGCACATGCCCAAATCTGGTTGCTACAAGTACATCATCCAAGGTCGTTGCTCGCTAATCCACTGGCCTGAATTTCGAATGCTTCAAAGAGAAAATACCGACGCAGTCGCCAAGTGGCTATTTGAAGACGTCATCTGCCGTTGGGGAGCGCTAAGAGAAATTGTCACGGATAACGGTGCGCCCATCATCAAAGCGCTAACATATCTCGCCAAGAAATATAATATCCATCACATTCGAGTATTGGGCTACAACAAACGTGCCAATGGCTTGGTAGAGAGACCACACTTTGACGTTCGGCAAGCGCTTTTCAAGGCAGTCGATGGCGACAAATCTCGTTGGAGCGAAGCGACATATTCAGTGTTCTGGTCAGAGAGGGTTACCATTCGTAAGCGCATGGGTTGCTCTCCCTATTACGCGGCTACTGGCACCCATCCTTTACTCCCTGCCGACATCATAGAAGCGACCTACCTTCAGCCAGCACCCAACAGTATCTTAGCGACTACCGATCTTATCGCCAGACGAGCCATTGACCTCCAACGAAGGAAAGAAGATTTAGAGCGACTCCACAAGGTAGTCTTTAGCGCCCGTCGCCAAGCGGCTTTACGATTCGAAACCGAGCATAGCGCTACTATCAAAGATTACAACTTCCCGAGAGGAGCGCTAGTGCTTATGCGCAACTCCAAAATTGAAACCTCATACAACAAGAAAATGCGCCCTCGCTATCTAGGACCTTTGGTAGTTATCTCTCGTAACCGTGGAGGCGCTTACGTGCTCTGTGAATTAGATGGTTCAGTACTGCATCGACCTGTTGCCGCTTTTCGCCTATTACCGTATCTCGCCAGGGAACAAATTGACTTGCCGCTTGAAGCGCTAGATATCGACACCGCTAAGCTTAGGGAACTTGAAGAAACAGAATTATTGGACGATGATGACTTACCGACTCTAGTTGAAGAAGAAGAAAATGATTAGAAAAGAATATATTGATAAGCTCTCATTTTCTATTACTTACTTTACTTATCTTTCTTGCCGTTGCTTACCATACTATATCCAACAGACAATTCCTTACGTAGTTAAGTCGCAGCGCTAGCGTGTCGCCAACGCTTAGCGCCCTGCGCAACTCTCGCCAAGGGTTTTTCGCTATGATGATTTACTGAGCGTTTGCCTTTTCCTCAAAATTTGCCTAAGTCCCTCACCTACTACTCCTCTCGCTAAAACCTATCTTAGAGTACATGCCGCTTGCTTTCTCTTTGCTTTCTTGGCTCTGTGCTGTTGCGCTAACTTAGACTATGGGACTTATCCGTTCACTCGACAAAGAAGCGGCAAAAGTATATAACGAAACAGGCGGTATCAAAAACTATACAGTAAAACGACCTATCTACGCTAAGGTTCGTTTAATCGCTGTTATCATCCATGGGCAGAGAATCGTCGGAGATCGGCAAGGAAGAGTCGTGAAGGGGGAGCAGGTCGCCCGGCAAGATATGGTTGGCGGTCTGCCAATCCATAGCGGCTTGGCAATCGTTTTGGTAATCCTGCAGAACGTGTAGGCTGCGGCCCAAGTTGGAGTAGCGCAAGCGAAGCGCCATTAGTTGGCCACGTACTCGTTCCCGTTCTCGTTCCATGGAGGTCGCCATCGTTGCCGCCTGCCTTGAATACCGCTCTAGCATCTCGCGAGGATTGAGCGCTATGACCGGATATACGAGGTCCTGTCCCAGCCACTGGAAAGCGTCGCCAGTGACCGTCGGCTCCAGCTGAGGGGTCCAGGCAGGATTAATCCTGGCGATCACGGGGGGCCTTGGCTCCAAACCGGCAACGTCTTCGGGGTTGGACACCTCCCATGGGGCAACGTTACCGTAAGGAGGTAGCCAGTGCCACTCTGGCTCCTCTCTGGCGACTCCTGCCACTCCCTCACCCTCTCCCGCTACCACCTCCTCATCGCCTTTGCGCTGAGTCGCCAAGGTTTCATCCTCCTCTCCTTCAGCGTCCTCATCCCCTCCCGTTGCCGCCCCCTCTGCCTTCTCATCCCCCATCTCGACATCGGCGGGGGCTTCTTCCCACTCTCCCTCCTCCTGCTCCTCGCCAAGAGACCTCGCTGCCAAATGGATGGGCGACAGGAGGCCACTTGGGCCCGCCTCAGGATCACAAGGAGGCAGGCGACTTGCCGCCAAGGCCTTCTCCAAATCGGCCATCTCGGTATCGTGAGGCGTTGGCGAGGGGGAAGGCGACGACGAGACCACGCGAGGACGTTTTGCTTTGCCCTTCCCCTTGCTTGGGGAAGGGGCTTGTCGTTTTTCTGGGACCGAAGTCCCTTGGCGCTCGCCGGCGCCTCTTTGCCCTTCCCCTTGCTTGGGGAAGGGGCTTGTCGTTTTTCTGGGACCGAAGTCCCTTGGCGCTCGCCGGCGCCTCAGTTGCCGACTGTTTCCGTCCCATCTCCTTGGCGTGTCGGCAATGCCAAGGAGGCACGTCCAATAACTGCCATACCACCGGCAGCGACCTTCTTCTTCTGACCCTCCACAAACTCCCTTGCTCTCCTGACCAAAACAGCGCACGAAAACGTTTTCTTGACCAGAGCGTCTGGCGCGCCGCCACGCTTGCGACTCTTCGCCCCGTCGATAGTACAAGCGCGCTTGAGGGCGCCACAACGATAACACGGCTGGGCCCCAGTCGGGAACCAGCAGCCTTCTGGGTCGTTGTCTGCCCAGCACTTGTCACACTAGTGCTAGGAGTCAGCAAGAGACTAAAGGAGACAGAAAAGTCACTTACCGCTCCCCACGCCTCCTTAAACGCCTGCCGAGTCGCCAGGGAAACAGTCTTTTTCCCCTTCATCTCTTCCATTACAACCCCGGCCTCCTGCCCCTCATCAAGGACTGCTTCCTCCCGACGTGGCAAAAGCAAACCTCTCAGTTCCTTGTCGTCAAAGGAACTTTGAGTTGGCGCCTACAGAAACTTAGTAATTCCAGTCTAAAAAGAAGAGTACCACTCACTGCGTATTGAGGAGCCGCCTTGCGACTCTGCAGATGTTGTTAGCAATCGTCGGCAACGGCAAGTGAAAATCAGCACTTACCTTGCGTTTGGAAGCACCTGCCGGCTTCCTCGGCGAGCCCAACTTGCTAGCCGGCAGCACTGGGCTCAAAGTGCTGCCGGCGCGACCTACCTTGCCGGATCCCTCTGCTACCGCCTGCCTCTCAACGGCAGGCGCCTTCCCTGCAGCAACTCCCTCCATTTCCTCCGCCAACTCCCTGACCCGCTCCCGCTCCTCCAGAGCCCTGGTGATCTCCCGAGCATCCTGGGAGACTTCTTCTTGCCACGCCGCCAGCTCCTCAGCTACCTGCATCCGCGCCAAGGGCGCCAGCACCTCCTGTTTGCTGTGAGGAGACAAATCAGACCAAAGCTAAGTCAAAGGAATGGGTTAGGAATACTCACTCTGCTGCTGGCGCGCTTACCGTCATCGGCAAGGCACCAGACAGAATATCCTCCAGCTCGTCCTCAATTGTTGGGACGGGAGGAGGCGCCTGGCAACTCGATCAGCTAGCGACACGGCAGGCAGCAAAAGCAACTTACGAAACGGGAGAAAGGCGCTAACCACTCGGCGCCAAGATTGTCAACGTAACAAGCATGACACCACTCCCGCACTTCGATCTCACAATCCCACCCAACGCCAAGGACGCATACCTCGTACCATTGCTCCAGAAGTTTCATCACGCCAACCACTGATGACGCCCAAATTGCGCTAAGGTGCACTATCACTAGTACAGCTACTTAGTCAATATAGCTTTGGGCACGCTAAGTATGGGAGAGAGTCCCGGACAGGTCCCAGAGAACGCACAGTAGGCAAGAGGTTGGTGGTAAGGAAAAGGGGAGATTGGCGCTTATTTAAGGCCCAAAAATGCGGCAAGAGTATGCTAAAAATCACCAATGTAAGGTGCTAAGAGGCGCGGGAAAGAGTCACCAAGGAAAGGCGCTAAGGAGCGCGAGAGAGAGTCGCTAAGGAAAGGCGCTAAGAAGCACGAGAGAGAGTCGCTAAGGAAAGGCGCTAAGAAGCGTGAGAGAGAGTCACCAAGGAAAGGCGCTAAGAGACACTGTAAAGGGGTCACTAAGAGGCGCTAAGTGTTAGCACCTAAAAGAGATGATAAAATAACGAGATTGCTTAGCAGATCTAAGCGCAAATGCCTTGCCGTAGTTGCAAGGCACTAAGAGATTGCAGACAGAAAGGGTGAGAGAGAACTAAAGCAGAGTCCCCTTGCCGACACGGTCAACAAAAGGTAGTCTGTTGCGTAGGGTGACCAAAATGTTGGGATACAATCCCTACTGCCAAATTGATTATTTACTACTAACAAAAAGTAAGTATTTATATGTAAGTAAATGCCCTGAATTAAACTATATGGTGAAGAAGTCCACAATCATGCTGTCAGTCTGAGTCGGCAAGAAGCTAAGCGACGTCAGGTGCTAAGGTGAAACTCCAAGCTGTCTGTCATAAAATACTTCATCATTCCTACTGCCACCGGCTAAGAGCATCATGGGTGCCAAGTGTCTGTGTCCGTGTATGGCCCTGAAGGGTGAGTGGCAAGGTGCGGCAAGGTGTCAAGAGGAGTGCTAAGAATAGATGGTGCCATAAAGAGTGGTCCTGGAGTAATTAGAGGCTCCAGCTGCGAGTTATTAACATAAAAATATGCAAAAATTAGCCCCTGGAGCGCTAAGACGTGCCGCTCCTGGTGGTCCCAGTGTGCCAATGTGAAATGCTTATGTTGGCGCTATCTGTGGTTATCTATAATGGGAGCTCATCACCACTAATTTTTGGGACGCCTCGGCGCCAACGCCCTCGATATGACGGATAAAATTGTTGGCCTTGGCGATATAGGCGTAGGCAGCTTCCTGGGCAGCCTGAGAGGGCACTGGGGGCGGAGTTGGAATACGGAAGGACATATTTTGATTTTTGAGCGCCAGGTAAAGATGGGGAGAAGAGGTGAAGTCCAAACTTATGCGCCAGGACTATAAACAAAATCTCAAGAACGCACGGACCACCTGTCACAAAAGCGGTAATGGTAACCATATTTGGTGACTGAGGACAGTCAATTTTTCAGTTGGGGGGAGATGATAGGACCCCATACAGGATCAGCGCATCAACGGCAGGCTACGGCAACACGGCACAGGCTCAAAATACCTTAGCACGCGCTAATTAACCAAGTTTGGTGATATTTGACGGCCGCGCACAGCAAGAAGCAGATCCGATCAGTGATAGCGCCGACGGCAGCAAGAATGACAACTGACAGATGGCATCAGTCACTGACGACGGCGCTTAGGGAGAAGCCTGATGATCTATCAAAAACTGACGGACAGCTTGGCGTTTGACCTTGGCGTCTGACACCACTTAGCGTCTTGATTTGGTGCCCAACGTCGCTTAGGTGTTCTGACAGGCAGAAGGGTGATGGATTAATGGTTTAGCACCGCGATCTGCCGCCTGGTGGCGCCAAGGGTCTTGAAAGGATGGTAGGGATCTGAAACCGTTGGAGCTACCCCTATGAAATTTTCCAGTTTACCGCACTTTGGCGATAGTTGGTCACTGGCGACGGTGAACTCCTTGTAGTATATATAGTACTTACCGACTTGTACATAGAAAATCGAACAATAGACCAGAGTTCACTGCTTCCCTTACTTCAGTCTCCCTTACGCTCAAGAGCTCATTTATGGTCGGCAACGTCGAACTCATCGGCAGTTACAGACGCTCGCCAACACTCGACACACTCGTGCCTTGCAACTACGGCAGGCATTATCAACGCTTAGACTTCGCTAAGCGCGCTTTACCTTAGCGCTTGACACTTGCCGACCGCGTTACCGACTTTTACCCATTTCATAGGCGCGTTCTCTGGGACCTGCCCGGGACTCCTCACATTACTTTTAGTGTGCCCAACGCAAACTCTTGGTATGGTAACACTATTGTTACATTTGTTACTGACCAAACTTTGGGCGTCATCAACGTATGGCCCAGGAAGTGACTAAGTTTTGTGCCTCATGCGCAGCGTGTCAGAGGGCAAAGTTGCCCCCTGGATCCTTTCCCGGGAAGCTACACCAGCTACCCGTGCTGGTGAAACCGTGAGATTCGATTGGAATGGACTTTGTAGGTCCCTTTCCCAAGTCCAGAGGGTTCGATTACCTCTGGGTGGTCATATGCCGCATGACAAGCATGGTGCACCTCATACCGGTGCGAACT
>JAMWFC010000118.1:169499-185172 GCA_027475525.1 Macrolepiota albuminosa
CGCCACTTCAAACCATGCAGGGCAACTTCATGCCCCAGAACGCACCTGTGGGCGGCTATCAGCCCCAACAACCAGTACCAGACGCTTATGCGCCACATCACACCGAGGGCCAATCCCAACAACAGGCCTACGGGGGGCTAGTCAGCCCCCAAGCAGCGCCAGAATGGGGGCAGTTTGCCCCTGCTATGGCAAGAGGGGCTATGGGCGCACATCCTTTGCCTCAGTTTACCGCCCCGGCACACTACCCTGGGATGGGTGGTGTGCCCGTAATGATGCCGTACCTCCCAGCGTGGATGGGGGCTTGGGGTGCAATGCCCCAGTACAGCGACTCGCATGAGTCGCAAGCCAAAGGAGGCTGGTCGATTTTCCTGTTGACCACAGCACCAATTGACAATCTAGAGGGACGCAAAGCATCCCTTGTGCAGGCCACCGTGGCCATCGAGAGCACAGAAACTCTGCACCAATTGACAATCTAGAGGGACGCAAAGCATCCCTTGTGCAGGCCACCGTGGCCATCGAGAGCACAGAAACTCTCAGTTCAGGATGGAGCATCAGTTCATTGGCTGATGCGCCGACGGAGAGCTTGGCCAAGCTCTCCTTGCTACAGCGGCTGGAAATGCCGCACCAATCCAAGCCCAGCTTGGAAGAAGAGTCGCGTCCTCGACGCGACAAAGGAAAAGCACGGGCTGTCGAGCCCACTCACAACCAGGACTTAGTCCTGGCTACCCTTCTCCAACGTCTGGGAGATAACGGGTACGATGTACCCGCAGAGTCATCATTCCTCCACGATGTGGAGGCAGTCGTCCTCATCTGCCGGGTGATGGACAACATGGATCATATGCACGCCCAGCGCAAAACTGATCTCCTTGCCCTATTGGCCGCTCGTAAGCGGCAGACTACACCCCCGAGTCGGGACACCGACTCCAGCAAAAGGGCACGTCAGCAAGGAGTGGAGGACGCGCCCTCCCGCTCGATTAAGTTGAGCGTTGCTGCCCCCGGCCGGGAGGCCGGTCTAGGACGGGACATCCTTCTCTATGAAGATGTCCCTGCTCCAGCCGCCCCCCGGCTTATTCAGCGCCTCGCCAGCGGTGCGTCTGAGGTCGCGTCTTCGTGACCAGTATCCGTGGTGTCCACCACATACTCTGGGGAGCAGAGTTCCAGGGGCGTGAGCACACGCCCCACTGAGGCCAAGGCCTCACAACCCCAAAAGGATTGTCGGGGTAAGCAACCGGAAGGGCACGCATACGTCAACGTGCACTTCCCCGAGGATGCCCCAAAAGAGGCCCCAGGGGCTAACATCCCCTTTTTACCCGCCATACTGATAGAGGGCCCACCAGCCTGACTCCCGCAGTGTGTGTGGGCTATGGACCCACGGTCTGAGAAGTTGGAGCCGGAGAGGCTGCCATCCCCGCCCTCCGACAACGATTGGTATGAGGAGCCTGAAGAGGCTCGTATGGAATTCCCTGTGCCGCATGAGACGGCGGCACAACATATGGCGCACGAACAGCGCAACAGCAATTGACGGGCCAAGATGGAACGTCGGGCGCAGGATAGCGCCAAGCGAGGAGCTGCCCTCCTCGAGGACCAAACCGGGCGCATCCCTGATGCACTTGGTGTTGTGATCTATCGTGATCACACTATTGAGCGCCAGAACTCATTCTTTGACGCGGGGTTAGCTCCCCAATTCTATTGGTCGCCAGTTACCAATACCATCTTTGTCGGGCAAGAAGCCCACGCAGCTAGATCCTTCGAGACCGATAAAGAGGGCGACGCCGCGGCGACGTCCCACAACAGTAAGGTGTACCAAGTGGCACCTCGCGGGTTTCCCCGCAGTCCTCGAGAAGTCCGCAGACTTCATGCACTGGTTAACAACCAGTTTACGCCGCTTTGTCAGCGTCAGTTGGGCTACCTCTTGCTCAACGAATTCAAGCGGGTGGCGCTCAACTGCCACCCTACGGCCCGAGACAGAGCTATGTCTCATTTACTCGATGAGGTCAAGTATAGGACCATTGCAGTACCCTTTGCGAGTCCAGAGAAGTGGGAGAACGTCCCGCAAATGATTGTGCCATCGCGGCTCTATCGTCGCAAAGAGGCAGGGAAAATTGCCTTCATTGGCCTTACCCCCCCTGATCCAAAGCAACTCTTTGCCTTGGACTACCTGGACTCATATGCCCTCCTCTATGGACGTCCTGGGACATCCAACGTATGGACCGGTCTGGCCATGGACCGTGCCATGCGCATTCATTGGCACAGCCTCTTTGGGTTTGCGCTTGTACGTGCCCTCAGCGCCAGCCGCACCTCCAAGGCCACGGTACACAAGTACCTGGCCTACGTATTCGCCCGGCCAGGCCTCTACAAAGAGGCTGTGGCTAAGTACGAGGCGGCCACGGGGCAGGTCTTTGTGCCCCTCCACGCCGACAACCCTAACTTCGAGGCTCGGGCTGTGGACATCCCGGAAGCGTCAGCTTCCGTGTTCACCACTTCGGACGTGTTACGCGTCCTTCTTCATAATCAAATCCCGGTCAGCTGGGCTGACCATGCATATACTTGTTCACCACTTCGGACGTGTTACGCGTCCTTCTTCATAATCAAATCCCGGTCAGCTGGGCTGACCATGCATATACTTATGGGGTCACCTACTTGGCCCATTTATTCTTCAGCGACAGCCAGCTCTACAACGAGGCGGCCGCTATCAATGACGAGAGGCTACAACGCCTCGACCATTACAGTACCCCCCAGTCCATCGCTCAGTGGGATGGGTGGCACGAGGCCACCATTGGCGACTGCCAACGCCTGATGCTCCAGCAGCAGGACAGTCGTCGTGCATACAACGACGCGCTCGCCAAGGGAATGTACCTCCTCATCGGGCAAGACATTCATGCCCGTGAAATCTGGACGCGCCAGTACCCGTCCGACACCAGGGATCTGCCTGATCCCCAACCACCTGTCCCGGGGTCAACCATCGACTCCAATCTCACACTGTCCCCCCTCCAGGACTATGACGATTCCCTGCCAGTAGCAGGGCCTTCGGGCACTTCCTACATGCCCACACCCGAGGATGAACTCCTCGACTACGACATGGACGATGTGACTGCCGATCCATTCCGAGAGCCTGAGGACTCTCCAATTGCCCCCGTCCCTGACTTACTGACGGCATGACCATCATATTATCTCAAAACCGTAGCTCAGTCTGATTGGGGGGTGTGTAGCGTAGTCCGCTATGTGGCATTGGCCACATAGCTTTACTTACTGTAGAGTAGTCTATATTATATTATATTTATTATAATATAATATTAGTTTACATTATTATAAATAGTTTTACCAGCTGCTTACAAAGCAGCTTAATTTTGTTGTATACTACATTGTCAATAGACCGGTCTGGTCTGATTCAGTGTGGTGTGCACACTAAGCTCTATAAACTTCATAACTTCGTTACACCTGTTGATACCATCTTTTCAGCCCGTAAGCAATCAAAATAAATAAACTAAGGCAGAAAGGGGAAACACTTAGTAGATCATCACAGTGCAAAAACCCCTTTGCCGACGTGGTTCAATAGCCATTACTACACCAGCCTAAGTAGAAAATGGGTACTGTCTGAAAATAAATAAGCGGATCCATGCAAGAAGTAGAGCGTATAAAGAAATAGAAAACCAGTGATCACTTATGTCCTTTTAGTGTTGATGTGAGTAAGCGCTAAGCATCAAATGTCAATTCCATTTTTGGATGGTCCCAGAATAAGTTAAATGCTTCTGATTGGCTAGCACTCCCGTTAGGGTCCTGGCTCCTTGAAAAAAGTCCTCCCATGCTCTTGCTAGTCGAAACGCTTCCCGTGTCCTATAAATTACTTATGCATCAACTCGATTCCATCAGTCTTCATGATGGCCACCCCATCTGGTTGCATGTGGACTCGAAGCTGTGATCGCGCCTATATCACCATGGACCCTCCCACCTTTCTGGACTGGGCCACTTCGTTCTTTCATCACTACCCTCCCAAGGGCATTTCTAAGTTGGCCAACGAAGTGGTTGAGTTGGGTCGTTGCTGCCAGCTTCTGCAGGCTGCTTGTGAAATATGGGGAGACGCATCCCCATTAACACGTTTTGGTATAGAGGCCACTTGGAGTCAAGCTTTCCATGTGCATGTATTGCTATTCTTGGTGCACTACAGTGCCCTTCTGATAGTCGCCCAAATCCAGGAAATCGCCACCAAAGACACGGCAGATTGTCTTCAACTTTTGATGAAGGAAAGCTATTACCTGGTTAGTTACTGAGCCATCACCTCTCCTTCTTCCATGTCCAACGGCTTTTTGCTCCCAGTCCCCTTGCAAGTATATCAGCGCTCGTCTTTTTCATGATCCCCTTGAGGGGCCGGCGGTTGTGAGCAAGCGTATTTCTTGGTTCAGCCCTTCTTGACTTGTCGTGTGTCTGTTTTTTCCCCCCCCATGTTGTTTGAGTGAGGCGATCCCATCTTCTTTGCAGTGCCACCAGCCTAACATATTCCCAGCTTTTGCTTCTCCTGCCATAGATTTATAAAATATATTGTTGTTGTCACGTCCTTGTGACAGTGCCGCATAAGTTCTGTTTCCTAAGTCCCTTCAACCCTGCATAATGTCGCTAGGTATATATCTGAGATTTCCGGGCCTAGCGTTGTCAGGCTCTGCAGAATGTCTACTCCCTTTTTCCTTATCAAAGATACTACCCCCGTCTATCATCCTGAGGTTTTAGATTGCCTCGAGATGTTCTTTGCCTGCCTGCCCCCAGGTGGTATTTGACACCACAACGGCAACATCCTTATCCTGATTCGGCGCTACTGGTTACTTCTGGCTATAATTCAGGAGTGGCTTGTGGAGACCAAGCAGCACCCCAATGCGGTAAGTTTCTACAAGCAGCTTGGTTAAGTATCTTCTTACACGTCTCTCCAGCCTCCTGTTTCTGGTAGCCAACGGTGCTTGGAGTTCCTACTCCTTGAAACGGATAACATTGTTAGTTCCCCTCCCCCTTTTCTGTTCATACTCTTTGGTTCGCTAACCCCCTGTTTCCTCAGACGTTGAAGTGGTTGGCCTTGCCAGACCTGATTACCGAGGACGTTTGTGCTGCCATGCTTGAGCGTGTCATTATCCCCTTTACACCTCTAGCTCCTTGCTTCAGAGCTGGAGTGCCTCCTGCCTCCATGAATGATTCTCCACCCGGCTTTTCTACCTTTCCCCCAGAGACCTTTTCCTCCACTCCGTCGCCTATCCTCTCCCCTGCACCACCTCCTTCTCCTGTGCAACTTTGCCACAGGCAGCATCCTAGGCGCTCTGAGGGATTTGTCAGGGGTCCTCACCGTAGAGCCTAATGTAGCCAATTTGTCGATTATCATCAGTTTCATAGTCTTGAATAGTATGATTATTTATGCGTTGTTGTTCTTTTTATAAGTGAGGTGCAAGGCGCTAAGGTTCAGCGCCTTACCCCATCGTAACCCATTACTGATCGTCTTCTTCTTCTGGTGTGACTTTGTCATTGTCCACGAGTTTGGTCTCCTCTAGCTCTCGAAGTTTAGCAGTGTCAATATCCAGCGCCGACAAAGGCAAGGGAATGTGTTTACGTGCTAAGTAGGGAATGAGTCGGAACGCCGCTACCAGTCAATGCAAAACTGAGCCATCCAATTTACAAAGCATGTAGGCTCCTCCCCTGTTCCGGGAAACTACTATGAGTGGTCCCAGGTATTGCAGTCACATCTTTTTATTGTATGTTACCTCAATTTTCGAGTTCCTCATAAGGACCAGGGTTCCTGTTGTAAAGTTATAGTCCCTTACAGTGGCACTATGCTCATTTTTGAATTGTAGCGCCGCTTGGTGACGAGCCTGGAATACGGTTTTGTGTAAGCGTTCAAGGTCTTCTATTCGGTGCTGCAAATCTATCGCTTGCCTAGCGATCATATCCATAGAAGCCAATAGTGAATTTGGTGGGGGTTGCAAATAAGTCACTTTCACTATGTCAGCTGGGAGCAGGGGATGGGTGCCAGTCGCAGCATAGTAAGGAGAACAGCCCATCCTTTTTTGTATGGTAACCCGCTCAGACCAAAAGACCAAGTAAGTTGCTTCACTCCAGTGGCTTTCGTCACCATCTACCGCCTTGAATAGCGCCTGTTGGACATCAAAATGCGGCCTTTCTATGATACTGTTAGTGCGTTTGTTGTATCCAGAGACCCAAATGTGCTGTATATTGTATTTTTTCGTGAGATAGATAAGTGCCTTGACTATAGGCGCTCCATTGTCTGTCACAATCTTGTGAAGGGCTCCCCATCTGCAAATAACATCCTCGAAGAGCCATTTAGCTATAGTGTCTGTATTTTCTCGCTGGAGCATACGAAACTCCAGCCAATGTACCAAAGAACACCTTCCTTGGATGATGTACTTATAGCATCCTGACTTGGACATATGCATAGTGTCGATATATATCTTTCCGAACAACGGTGCTGGAGTTGCTACTGTTGGAGGAATAAGAACTTGGCGCGTCTGCTGGATTTGGCAAAGATGACAGGTGCAAATGTACCACGCAATGTCAGCGCTAACTTGAGGCCACCAGAAACACTCCAATAGGTTCGCCCTCATCATGTAGAGTCCCCAATGTCCTAAATCATCGTGCATAGCACGTAAAATTCTGATTCAACCGCCAGGTTTGATTACTAATTTGTGGGCACCACTTTTATTTCGTCACCAAAGCCAATCTTCAATTATGACAAAAGTTGTTGCGTATCGAATGAATGTGGCATATTCCGTATCTGTAAGGTCTGATGGTCGTTGCAAATCCTGTAGCCACTTCCTAACCTGGTCGACTCGCTGATCTTCTGACTTAGCTTTGGCGCTTCGAGGTACTGCTGAATACGGTAGGTTTTGACTGTCTTCCCGCAAGGGTCTGGGTTCCTCAACTATCTTTAGATTGTTAGATGGCTTAGCGACATTATAGATACTGGCCATGTAAAAAGTTAATGGTGCCTAATACGGTTTCGGTTGATACAGAACAATAGGATGTAGCCAAGTAGAGACTGGCTGATCTTCGCAAAGCACTGGAATAGGCAGTTGGATGATATGTACAAAACCATGCAGTCGGTCGATCCAGTTGTCAAATACGTCATTGTTGCTATTGTCTAGCGCTTCATCCTCCGGCTGTCTAGGCTGTCTTGATAATCTATCTGGCCCATGAAATGCACTTTTTACATGTACTAACTCAAAGTGGAACATTAATATTGCCACTACCCAGCGATTCATACTAGCAGAAGGTTGAATATCAGGATTCTGGAGCATTTCTTTGATAGTGTGCGTCAACCTCGACAATCAGGTTTTGAACCCCAATAAGGTACATGCGCAGTGCCTGGAATGACCAAAATAAGCCGTATAACTCCAGCTTAGACTGACTATAGCGTGATTCTCTGTTGTTAAGGGTAATCGACCCAAAGCGGTTGTAGTGCCTACTCTTGCAATTCAAGCTGTTGTACTGACACAGAAAGAAGCCAACAGCAATGTATGAAGTGTCAACGGCAAGGATGACCAGATCAGTGGTAGCATAGTCAATGGGCACCAAGGGCTTCGCTTCCTGTAGCGCTTTGACTAAATCCTTTTGGGCGTTAATTTGATCAGGTCCAAATTCAAAGGGGAACCCAGATCGAGTTAAGCAATTAAGAGCATGCATGCAATGTGAAAAATGGTGAATGAACATGCAAAGGACGCCTACAGTGCCCAGAAATGCGCAGACTTTCGAGAGGTTATGACAGATTCCCCATTTCTCCAGAAGCACTAATCAGCTCACCTCTGGAATCCTGCCTTCTGGTGTGCAGACGTGCCCTAAAATTTTAAATTGCGGCACGCAAAGAACCAGCTTATGTCCTGAAAATGTTCCGCTACAATACTTCATATGCTGGAGCACTCAATTAACCAGTTGGAAAAAATCCCATAGCACCATGCAGATATTGGGATTTTCTAGGTGCACTTCAGGCTCACCATTCACAAGACGCCAATCCTTTGGGCCTTTAACTCCTACGTCATCTATAAAACTGAGCACATGGTGGGGTATTTCAGGTTAGAGAATAAACGTAATGTCATCGTAGAATATAGGTACCGAGTTCGTCCATCCAATAGGAAGTGTCACTATGGTGCTGGGTGCTTAGTCACCACTACTTTTGTACAACCAAAGTCATACCTCTGAGAATTTATCTGATTTTTTATTCCTCTTGCCAAAATGCATTGTTTTATAAAAGGAATAAAACCTCAAGACAGATTTTCAAAATTCTTCAAATTGATGGAGATAGATTTTTTGTTCAACTTCAATTTGGCCACCTACCATATATGGTAAAAAAGGGTCCTACCATATATAGTAATCTATACATCGAGAGCTGCTGCGACTCTTTCTGGAATCCTTCTATGTGATGTATACTGTGCTGAACTGAATTTTTAAACTTGAATTTGTGCTTCCTTTGCTCCCAGACCTCCTCTATATGCTTCCATCCACCTTTTCATCCGATGTTCCCATTTTTGAATAGTTGAAATAAATACCGATTCCAATGCCTTGGGCATATTTTCTTGTAACGTTGCAAATGTATAATCACAGTGAACACGGAGATATCTTTTGACAGCACCCCAGAAGAACTCAATAAAATTGAGTTCACAATGGCTTTCTTTGGCTTGTCCTTCACGAGCATGAGCCGCTGCAGTCTTGAGAGCCTTCCGACGTATCATGTAGGTGGAAAAATGTGTCAAGTTCGATTTCCAATGTCTACCGACAAATCGTGTATTGCTATGTAGCCCGACCTTGCCAAGAAAATTTTTTTGAACCCCCAATTTGGCCGCTGTACAAAAGTAGCACTGACTAAGTGCCCAGCACCATAGTTGTAGCGCTCTGAACGGTGTTTGAAATGTTGTTAAGTCACGAGAAGAAGGATGGATCAAACGCTCATCATAGCCAACGTACAAATCCAGGATAGTACCACATATTCGCCCTGTGAAAGATTCAGCGATGTGATTGGGAAAGGGTGGTACCCCTGAATGATGAATTGTGACTTTGTTTAGTGGTTGTAGGCTGTGGACTATACATAGCTTCCCATTTTTCTTTAGTACACAAAACCATCTTGATCGGTAGGCCGAATTGGAAGGCTCGTAAACTCCTGCCGCTATTTTGGAACAAATAATTTGACAAACTTCAGCCTCAATGCCTGGCGGTATAGGTCAGTTATGCTCGGTCCAGGGTACATGAGGTATTGTTGGTATAACTACTGGTGGAAAGAAGTCAGTTCTGAGTTTACTGCGTTCTGAATCCTCCCAAGCGAACGCCTCATTCTGTTTTTGCATGATGTCGACCAATATGTCCATTTCTGCCATTGATAAAAAACTGGTATTGTGGGCGCTAAGAAATAGTGCCCGTTGTTCCTCCATAAATCGTCCTGTTGGTTCAAAGGGTGGCAGATTCAGATTAAGTTCAGGAAGGGTAGCTAACGGATTGCCAATAATTTTTCGCTCAATGCGAAATTCCTCAGGTACGCTACTCGCTACCGGTTTTGTTTTAAGCGCTACTGGCTTGTACTTCTTTTTAACCTGAACCCCTTTGCGCTTCAGGGTACTGTTGTTAGCAAACGTATTATAAATAGAACTTGGGTTTCTAGTGAAACCAGATATCAAAGGTTCTTTAGAATCAAGTGTAGAAACAAAATAATATTATAAATAGAACTTGGGTTTCTAGTGAAACCAGATATCAAAGGTTCTTTAGAATCAAGTGTAGAAACAAAATAAGTGTCTGTTGAAAGATTTTCAGTAATATCAGACGTGGTGAGGTATAAGTATGATAAAGCTTTGCTAGTAAGCGAAGTAGAAGAGTTCAAAACTTCAGGGGCTAAAGGGGTATGTGATATAAGGGTTACTTGCCTAGTCCAATGATTATAGTCCAAGATAAGCGCTTCATCTCCATGATCCTCATCACTCATCTCCTCGATGGCGCCGGAAAACACTCGCAAGGATTGTCGCTAACGTAAGGTCACTTCCTTGGTCCTGGCTTCTGGAATTTCCCTTGGGGGAATGTCGGTACCATTCTCCTGACCCCAGAGTTATAGTTACTAATAGTTAGTGTTGTTTCTTCTTCGGACGTCGTCTTAACCACGGATCTTGCTAACACGTCAAAGGGCCTTCCCAAAAGTAAGTCATATGCAGGTGATCTAAGTATGTGAATTTGCAAATAGAATGTAAGGTCGCCAATAGCACATGGCACGTTCCAGGCCATTCCTAAGGATTGGTCAATGGTGCCGTTAGCGCTCTGCATATTAAGAATGATGGTTGGGTCATAAATGATGCCCAGTTCGTTAGCTACGTTGGCAGCCATTGAAATAATTTGTGATCCGCTGTCCACGATAGACTCTATCTTGCTTTTTCCATCAACTGTCAACATGATTGAGCGAATTGCATGAGAATCCTGGGCTACGGTAAGAATGGCCAGATCGTCGCTAGATCTTAGCGATTTGAGATAGGTTTTGACCGGGTCAATGGACGTAGCTTCTTTGGGGGGGCAGCCTCTTCTTTGATTTCCAGTGCTACCGTCTCTGTTATGTACACAAATCCAGGTAGCGCATAGTCGCATTCATCTATCGTCATTACATTGTTAGCTATGTTGCGGCGAGGTGTAACAGCGGTATACATCTGATTCCTGATGTCTGGTGCCACACTGCATAACTCTCCTACCGATAGCGTGACCTGGCTCTGCATGATGTGATCAAAAACTATCTTGGACTTTTCTAGGTCAAATATAGGTGCCGTGGGTCGATATCCCCCCATAGGCTTGTCTGGCATTCCGAAGTTGAGGGGTGGGGCGTAGTTGCCTCCAAGGCCCACATAAGGATGCAGCGGTGGCTTTGTAGCAGCCGGCGCTTTAGTTGCTTCTGGTGCATCGTTGTTAGCGTTAGAAGTTGAAGCTTTTGCTGACGCGGGGTCTGTCATTGCACCTGAGGGCCTATAGTCTTTTAATGGCTGCTTGCTCTTTCTGATTTCCACCCCATCAAAGACCTGATTCTTCAGCAACTTCAATTTCCTTTCCAGGGTTTCAATCCTTTCTTTGCGTGACAATGTAGACCGTTTGCTAACAGCGTTCAACTGGAGTATTTTGTGAATTAGTGCTTGTTGGGGAGTCGCTTCTGCTTCGTTTGTCGCTGTACTATTCAAGTTTCCTGTTGCTATGTTCCTGGGGTTTCGACGGTGCCACTCATCAATACATCCCTGGAAAGTCTTATGCTCTGAATAAAGGGGAATGTTAGCGCCCGAAGGTAAGACTAGTTTTCCATCTATTCCACGGCGTGCTTTCCCTTGTCGCAAATACTGTTCAAGAATAGCGCATCGACCCCTGGTCATGGTGTGTCCTGCCTCGCCACAGAAATAACAAAGGCCCATCTGTACGTTGCTTCTAGGTGCCGAGAGACTAGTCGAGATCAAGGTCTCCAATTTATTCATAACGCTAGCGACCACGTTGTTAACAGCGTTTTCCAAATTCTCCTTCTTGACAAACCTGTTCCAGTTATTTGTGGTGCTAGGAGCTGGCGACTCTAGTTTAGGTGCCATTCCTCCATGGTCCGCGCCAGGTTGCTGTAAGGGTATACCCATGTCCGTGCCTTTTAAAACCCACTTTTCTGCCTCAAAGACTTTTTCTATGTTGTAAGGTTCCTCAGAGTGATGGTCATGCATAATAATCTCCAATCATCGCACAATCTTAGTTCAACAACGAGGTTGGGAAGCCCTGTTGGAACAGCCGACATTCCTCGTTTCTATACAGCTTCCCATTCTGGACAAGCCATCTCGCTATCTGCTGGAAATCACAATAATAAGTTGATAACGCTCCTAGAGTATAGATTCCTGCTGCAAAGGTGTCCTATACTAGCTTCTGGATTTTCATTACCATATAGCATGTAGCTTCCTCAGCGCCGGGATATAAATGAATGATAGCCTTCTTCCATTTATTATAGGTAAAAGGCCTTGGCACTGTGTCATCGGTAAGTCCTTGAAACTCTTTTAAACCCATCCATGATTCAGCTGTATCGTATGAGACGTATCTGGCGGTGTATTCCTTCATCTGAGTATCGTCTGTCACGCAGCAGTCACGTAGTAAATATTCCAACTCCTTGAAATACTGCGTTAATTCACGGGGCTTCGTTTTGTCCCATTTTGGTGATGAGAAATGGTTTCTGGGTGGCATGCGCTGGTTATTCAGCTGCTCCATATTGGCAGGTGAGTGTGTCGACATAGGAAGGGTGGTGGTACTCGTGTTGCTTGGAGTCGATGTAGTAGATACAGGTTTGGTTAGTTCTGAGTCACTAGGTTCTGGCGATAATGACCTAGATAACTCTTCTAGAGGAGTAAGCAGCGTATAGTTTTCGCCTGCTAAATACTCAAAAGGTCGGAAGAAAGGGAAGAAACTTTCAGCTAGGCTGTCTGGGGCGGCCTCAAGCTTCTGGTCTAAAGTCTGCCTTAGTAGCGTGCCTGGTAAATGTGGTGAATCAGTAGTGCTTGGTTCAAAAGCGCTCTCCAAAAGGAGGCGGTGCTGTCACTGGGCTCGAGTTTCTGGCAGAATTTTGTCTCAGAAGAACCCCTCACGGTGGGCTCCAAAATGATGACGCCAACTGTGGTTGGGTATGCTTGATGTATATGCAGTACAATGCCATCTCCAGCGCTTGGCGTTCGTAGTTTTGAGGAGTCCCAACAGGGTCCCGGTGTGCTCAAGCAGAGGTGGTAGGAAGATGCGCTAGATTACAGCGTCTCGGGTGCTACCTAGTAGGTAGTAAGCGTCTTAGTTTAAGCAGTGATATAGAAGAAAAACGAGGAGCGCAGCATAATGTGCCTGTAGATGGCACTGTAAGCGAGGAAGACGATATAGACGAGGCATCTGACTTAGTGATGAAGTCAGGCAAAGCTAATGCAGTTTGAATGCTAAGAGTAACTTGGGACTCAAGAGGGTACGATTCGTTGTTATTTACATGTAATGTAGCTATCTTATATACTATGTGCTACCGTGTTTGCCAAGGTAGAAAGTCCATCTGTGGCGCTACTTCCTAGTGCCTCTCCTCATGGTTCCCTCTAACAGTGACCTGTCAACGGCGACTTTTTGCACATGCTTGACGGCGACCAACGGCATTATGACCCACAGCGACCAACAGCGACTCTACATTGACTTAGAATTTATACGGGTCTGCTCACTTTTATTATAACTCCAATTGGTCAGGCGGTTCCAGGGTATGGTCAGAAAATCCTCGACAGACGCCATGAGTGCTAATGTCAGCGCTACTCATTGTACTAGTTCCTGACAAGTCTAGCCATCAGGTATAAGTATATCCTGTGTCGTCGTTATTGATCCCTTTAGACTTCTGATTGAAGTGCATCGACGAATGGCAGCGACTACTACTGACTCCTTCTGGAAGTGATCGGGGTTTAGTTAGAGTCCTTTCCTGCCATCGTGTTAGCACTATACATTCTGAGCCTCCTTTATCCTTGATATAAGTGAATGGGGTGTACTGAAGGCCTGGTAACTGGTGACTAGGGTAAATGGATAAGTCCTGTAATAGAGCGACAGAGCTAGGGCTGCTCTGTACTCAAGCCGGTCACTAGAGTCTCCAGCGTGTCAAGTGTCGGTTGGCCTATAATGTCCCTTGATGCGCTCAGCCCAAGTAGAAGCCTATCATCGTCAAAATCTTTCACAACCATTTCAAGTTCTTACTCTCTGCACAAAATCTGATGCTTACTTCGAAGGCAATCACATTGTCATTCTTAAAACCAATCACCCTGCAGACCCCCATAAATACTTCTCCATTTACCTTCAAAGTTGTGTCTCTAAGTTCCCACTGCGTCGGGAGTTATGGCTTATGAGCAATGGCAAGCAACCAACTCGCTCCTTTTTCATCACACACTTGAAAAAATTCTTCCCGACGTCAATAGCAGGACAATCTATGAGGGCAGGTGGTGCCACTTTTCTTGCAGAGGCAGGCATTGCTCCACACTTGATCCAGGCTACCAGGCATTGGTCCTCAAAAGCTTTCCAATGCTATATTAAAAAAAACCCTATAATCATTCATGCAATGGCTTTGTGCCAAAATCATGCAGCGTCGAACAATCTCGCTCAATGTTATTAAAAAAAAATTAGTAATTCATGAAAAAGAAAACAAAATAATAATAATAATTCATAAGAAAGAAAAGAAGAAAAAAAAGAATATTCATGAATAAAAAAAAAGAAAAAAAAATTATTCACAAATAAAAAAAGAAAAAAAAAGAATATTCACAAATAAAAAAAGAAAAAAAAATATATTTACAAATAAAAAAAGAAAAGAAAAATGCCTTACATTCATCATCTCAATTCATCTTTTAGGGTATTAGCAGTTGGCAGCATTGTATATTAGTGTTTAATCTTATCATACATGTGTTGGGGCTTGGGACAGGCCATATAGGCCCTCCCGGAACGTGCTCCAGCTTCTCCGGTAACAATTGTATGAGTGTAAACATTGGCGGCTATTAAAACAAGTGTTTTTATGCGACCAATGAGGACATCACAGAGGTTACCTGTGGTCACATAAAACTTCTTGAGAGTGGTCACAAGTGAGATGTATCTCCAAGGGAGTCTCACCTCAATGATCACTCTCTAGGTAAGCACATCTTTTCAGAAGGGAGGATCATCTTAGATGACCCAAACACAGATTTGAGTTAAATAGTATCTGTTTGTATCTACCCACCACTCCACACCCTTTGTATATTAGTGTTTAATCTTATCATACACACGTCGGGGCTTAGGACAGGCCATATAGGCCCTCCCAGAATATGCTCCGGCTTTTCCAGTAACAATCGTACGAGTGTAAACATTGGGTGCAGTTCTAGTGCCATGCTTGCCTATGCTACTCACTGGGCTAGGCCAAAACCAAAATTTTTGTCTATAGTCATTGACACTATGAGTTTATACATAATAGGCATATTTAAAAAGTACTGTCAGAACAATTCAAAATAGAAGTACAGAAAAAAGTACATAGATAAATGTAAAGTATACAATTTTTTTTTAATTTTTAATTTTTTTTTAATTTGAAAAAATATTAATTTTTTTAAATTTTTTTTTTTTTTGAAAGACGCAAAATAAATAAGATGTCTCATAAAATGCAGCCATTGTCTAAACCAGTAACCATAAAAGGAAAAGGATAGAAAGTCCCAGTTGGTCACCTGCAAGCTATATTAAAGCCTTAAAAGTGAAAACAAGATTTAGACTATATTCAAAGCTTGAATTAACAAAACAAAAATCTAACCAAACACAATGAAGCTGAATTTAAGGCTAAGCACTGAGTCGTGAAACCTGAGGCCTTAACTGACTGAAGTTAGGTTGAAGCTGGGATTAAGCACTAAGTTATCTATACATACTTGGAGTCCTAACCGAAAAAGTGAGATTATGGTGGAGGCTGTGTTGGAGAGGGCCCCCAACGCGAATCGTATTAGCTCTGTCTATTCTTCCGGAACATTGTCACGTGACTTCTATAACAGAATTTTCGAGTTTGATTCTTCGTGTAGCACGTCATGGCTCTCCCTCAAGCTGCAGGCCGTCTTCTGAGTGAGTTTTTGCCCTTAAAAAAAAAGTGCTATTCTCAGCCCACTCTCAGTCCCTCTTGGTGTGGCAGCAGCTGTCTTGCAAGCCAGTCTCTATG